>BMAU01018216.1:0-60000 GCA_019973935.1 Trichonephila clavipes
ATTTGGATGGCAAGAAAAAGGGCCGAAAATAGAGAAGGTTCACTAGGGTTCCCGGGGTTCGTGAAGCCCGTGTTTACCAAAGACAGTAAACCCCTAGGGAGAAGGAAAAGATCCCTAGGGCACCTCGGGAGCGTGAAACCCGTACTCACCTAAAGGAGGTGAGCCCTGAGGGGGGTTAAATTGTCGGACATAGGGATAAATAGAAACTACGCCGACAAAGCCCTCCAAAAAAGACCCTCTTCTACTTACCCGGTAACTTTAGGGGACTGTTCAAACGAAGAGGGGTGATATTTGAAGCTAAAGTCTTTCTTCGTTTTGAAAAAAAAAGTAAAGAAAATTGTTGTCACAGTTATCTGCAACTTGATTGAGGAGTCAGAGTGCGTTGAGAAGGAAATGTTTTTGCAATTGTTTTGAATGTTGATCAAAGGAGTTGTCTTCGTAGGAATGTTTTGGCTCTACCTTACGCACAAAATCAGTTCATCATCGCACAAAAAATCAGAGCAGTTATCTTAGTATTGAGGCATTATGCAATTCTTTTGAAATTTTAAATAAAAAGTAAGGATTATCCAAATGCTAAGAATATAACTTTTTTGTACAAAAGTCGAAAAAAAAAATTAAGAAGCCCAGTATGTTGCCATTACTCGCAAAAGAAACAATTCAGTACAAAGAATAATAATATAATCCTTTTTATGTAAACAAGTTTACCGAGATACATGAAGCTCCTTGGCAAATTAAAAATGTTTGTAGTCATAATATTTTGTCTTTGATACCAGCTTATTGTTTGTACTTTACTATCAAGTATTCTAAAATTCAAGAGCATTTCCTCTTTTTTTACAAATGAAAACAATTTCATACTGTTGAAAAAAAAATATAATCTTAAATTTCTTATATGTATTTAAAGATTTTATTGTTAGGAGCAAGTAGGTAAATTAATAAATTATTAATATTTCATTTACGAGTTCCATTAGGAACAAAGTAATAAGACGGACCTCGTAATTTAAATGATGATCAAGTAATGAGAACGATAGCCGAGCTAGAGCCCCCACTTCTAATTTCCACACCACGACAACGTTAGGATTTTGACTTAATGCGTATCAGCTCTGTTACATAATGGGACCCCTAATCGTGATTATTTTTCAATAAAAAAACATGAAGGGACTACAATGTGGCACTATTTAACATGTGCCAACATTTATAGCCTTAGAATATTTACATTTTATAGCATAATGTGAAACACCTACCTGCTGTTCATCTCATTTATTTGCCACAGTAAATGTTTTATCATAATTTTCAGTATATATAGGAAGAATTAGGTCAAAGGAAAATATAATTTTAATTTTTGAAAAATACTTGTAAATAAAATTTAGACTTATTCTAAGGATTTGTTAAGTATTATGAATTCTAATATATCAAAAACAGAATGGATTAAGAGTACCATGTATTCTGCAAATATATTCTAAAAGAGAAAAACAATTATAAAATCATTAACAGTGCAGTTTCCTAAGAATCATAGTTGATTTTTGACGATGTCCATTGGAATACATATGTTGCAAATACGCGTACAACAACTTTTAAACAAAAACACATATTTCACGTAATTTTCTTCTTGATTGAAAAGCCGTATGCAAGTGTCTCAAAGCAGATATTTTCTTTTAAAAAAAAAAAGATAGAGCTTCAAAGTTTTAAACTATTTTAGAATAATTCTTTAACGATCTAAGAAAATCTAAATTTTACATTATGACATAAAGCAAGCACACATTCTCCATTTCCTTTTATTTTATATTATTATATATAATTATACATTATAATTAATTAAACATTACATTATTTTTGACACCTGCGTAAATCAAGTTTGTGTAACACAAATTCCTGCATTTAATAGAATGAAAAATGAATTTATAATAATTTACATATTTTAATGCCTTTACTGAAAATCAAAATATAAATAAGTTTTACTTAACAAAATTTAATTAATATTTTATCTAAGTTTATTGTACCTTTAATTAAAATGAAATAAGTGCTTTTTTTTACCCAATTACACCAATTTTTTTTTAGAATTTAAATGGATAGGCTGGTTAAAGAAATGTATAGAACAAAACACTCAAACACTATTACATTTTTTTGTGTGAAAACTTTTTTCTTAGTTAATGAATAATTTTGTATTTGTGTCAGAAAATATTTTAAAAAGATTTATCGTGTAATTATGAAAAAAAATTTAAAAATTACTGAATCTAATTGTAAAGATGGAACTATATTTATTGAAAATTCGGTAGAGAGTTTTCTCAACCGGTATAGAAACTAAATGTAATTATAGTTGGAAATAGATTCCAAAAATAAAAGAATATTCGATATTTATCATCTAGTTATTAGCCGTCATGCAGAAGTATTGATACACGTTAAATCTATTGAGGCTCAAACGACTTCTCATTGGTGTGGTGTGGAAGTTAAGACAGGGGTGCCAGTTCAGGTTCGTCCTCGTCACTTGATCATGGTTCAAAATTACGAGGTCCGTCGCCAAAAGTCCTGGTGTAGCTGAACAGAGCGACATTAATTGTCACTCTCTCTCTCTCTCCAGTTATTGAGATTTTCATCGATTTGCAATTCTATAAACGATTTTAAAATATCTCTATGTAAAGCTAATAATTTATTATATGATAATGGTATCTGTTTGCATTATAATCATTTGTTCATACTAAAAGGGAAAACATGTTTATTCCTTAATATGTGTTCTTTGTACATTAAATTGAAAGTACACAACTGCTTTTCTAATTTGATCATTTATATTTTGTAATCAAATATTATTCCTTAACTCAGTAGCGCAATAGCCCATGAGAGCCAAGACCTGCTGTGCCCATCTCAGTATACATGACCTTGGGTGCTGAGTTGCGTGAGCAGATGCTTCGATCATGTGGTCAATATGACGCGAAACTCCCAGTGTTTGGTTCCCAAGCAAGCATGGCACTCATTTATCGACCCACTGAACGGATGAAAGGCTGCGTCGACCATGCCCAGCCTGAGGTTTGAAACTTGCACCTGCGGTGTGGAAGCGTGATGCACTCTACTACTCAGCTTCAATATTACTTCTAAAGTAATATATTTGCTGTGTGTATATGTGATCAGCTTATACTTTTTATCAACATTTAACATCTTTAAAATGTTTTACTTTGAGTGAGATTCAACGAGTTTGAAAACTAACATTTTGTTCAAAATCTGTATGTCATCTATAAAATTTATAAAGTTTTGACTACATTTTATAGCATCAAAATCAATGTTAATCTTTATATATAAAAATCTTCTGTGCGTGTGTATGTCACTAAACTCCTCCTAAACGGCTGGACCGATTTCGATGAAATTTTTGTGTGGGTTCAAGTAAATTCGAGAATGGTTTAGATTCACAATTCGGTCCGATATCGCAATTAGTTAAAAATATATTAATTAAAAACATTCACCTGCATGGTTGTAACAACGCTACTGTTATAAACAAGTAATAATATAAAAAATTTTAAACAATTCCTACTTAGATCAACAAAGAAAAATTTCATTTTAGAGACTTTTTATTAAAGAGTTACAATTAATATAAATATGTATATACAAATGATAGAATCGCAACATTAAGTGGTAATTAATTTTTATTAATTATCATTAAAGTATCGTATTGTCATCCAAAACAATCGTGAATATAAAATTTCCTTTCAACTGAATGCTTTAACACGTGAGAAAAAAACCTTTTCAAATTTTGACATAAGTCGCCAAAAGGGTCGCTAAGTCACCAACGTGGCTGTATTTGTAATTTTTACATAATTAGTTTTAATCAAATAATTTTTATTAATTATAATTAAATTATTGTATTGTCATCCAAAATAATCATGTACATTACATTTCAGCTCAATTGAGCGCTTTAAAATGTATTTTATTAACGATTGAATATTCCATCAAGATAAATAAATAAACAAACAAAATATGTATAGAGATCGTGAGCCGATACTACTGTGATGTACCTCCCCTTGGAAGTACATCCCTTGAAGTATCAGCGTGAGCTAGAGGTGTAGGATTAACGTAAGAACTAGACTCAAACATTATCTTAATATGACTTTATTAAGATATATTCAACTTAAAAAACTTTGAACAAATATAATATAACTACTTAATGGGAGAATCTACTATGACACAATGCTCAACACACAATATAATACAGACATATATCAATAATTGAACCGCCTAATCTTCAATTATACTAATAAGTAATTAATCCTACCTTATATTATTCTGTAATGCTACTTGTCTTTATCTGCAATGGTATGCAGCTTGACGACTAACTTCTAGTCGAACCCCAATAAGTTTATCCACGACACGTAGAACTTAGATCTTGAATAACGAACTTCAATACTCAGCCAATACCACAATACACTTTAATTGTCGAACATTCCTTTACAATACCATTACATTGCTATCATTGCCCTTATTGCCATCCCGTTTAATCTAAGATCCTATATTTATCCTATATTATATACATCTCTTCACTTCTCGTTTCTTGGATTTGGTTGGAAAAGAGTTGTCATTAATTCTGGCCCAAAGAACCCAAAGGACTTGTTAAAGAAAAGACGCGTAAGACGTCACAACCCTCCAAGAAACAAAGCGTGATTTATTCGAGGGTCTTAATGTCCCCGAAGAAATTACATGCCTAAATTTTATTCTACCCGTTAATTTCTAATGCTTCACTTAAATTTTAATTTTTACTATTCATCTTAATTTTAATTTTTAATATTTCTCCTTAATTTGAATTTCCACAGCTTCAATAAATTTTACTTAATTATATAGACTAACATTCAAAGTCATGCATTTTAATCACGGTAGATTCTCACATGTACAGAATAAATGGACGTGTCCCATCTGGGTAACAGAGCCAGGGAAAAACCGTATATGACTTAAATGGTAGAAAAAACGAGGCCCACACGTCTCTTAACTAACTTAATTCTACCTAAATGTTTACTTAAATTCTAACAATTTTGCTTCTTTTACAGCTTCTCATATCCGCCATGAAACACTAGCTTTGTTCTTTGTATAAAGATAAACTTCTTATAGACTTCAGGGTCTGTCACCCTGAAACGAAAATTTCTTGAGTACTTTGAAAAAAAAACATTTTTACACATTATGATTATATTTCACAATTTTTATACAGTACATATCACTTTTAAATTGTAACTAATTTCTATATACATATTTTTCTCTCTCTCTCTCTCTCTCTCATCTGGTTCTTTCAAAAACTTCCCCTCAAATCGCGTAGCGCTGGTTAAACGTTATGTTAGTATGCTATCTACGCCGCGTTTCCCAAAACCAGATGTTCCTTAATATGAAACAATATAACACATATATATATACATTATACAATTACAAACATTTTCCAATAAACAAAACAAACAACCAAAGGAATTGTCACATCCCAGCGAATTCATAACAGAAGTAAACAAATGCATTTTTACAGTTGTTTTCTCCAGATTTATACAAAAAAAAATTTTACAAGACAAAAGCTTTTTCCTTTTCTAGAAAAACACCTATTGTAGCGTTTACTTTTGCTTGGCTTCTAAAATTTTAATTATCCGACCGTGACTTGGCTTTATTGCAAAAATTCTTGGCTTTATTGCACTATAATAAGAAACGATACAACCTGGTTCTTATGACTTGTAGTTGGAGTTTCCTACCAAGACCACCAGTGACAAGGATTTCTTTGTCCACGTTCCTCTCCTTTCCTGGTCTTGCCGTTGTTGATCACCTCCTCGTCTGGCATTCTTGTTGCTTGATCTTGTTCGCTCCTCGATGTATGGACTATCGTTCCTTTCTCTGCCTTTTCTGGAACGAGCTGGACCTCGTTGTGCCTTCCTCTCTATGGTCGGTCTGGACTCTTTCCTTTTTCCAATTCATGGTCTAATGTTGTAGCCGCTTGTGGTGGGCGTCACTGTCTCTTCCCTTCGGCTTTTCTTTCTGTATTTTGGCAAATCATTATTAGTATCGTTAGACGACAAAGCCCTTTTATTCACTCTATCCTCTGATCCCTTCTGAACCTTCCTTTCTGGTCCGCCCGACCTAGATTCATGTGATCTCTTATATGGTAATTGTTCCTTTTTACCTCTTTTAAACCTTCTATCTTTCTCAGACCAAGAACTAGGTATTGATCTGATAAGTGGTCTGCGCTTATTGGATTTATTTGTGTGTTTCTTTCCCTGATTATTTCTAAAACTTAACCCTTTTCCTCCAACTCACGCTATACTTCTGACCCTTTCTTTTTACCATCTCACGAGTCATTTGATATCCGTTGTACTCTGTCAAAACCATTTGATTCATCGCGTAAACTACCGTTATCTGGACTACCTGTTCCTATCTCCGTCTCGTCACATTTCCTATGACGATATATTCGAACCTGATCTACATTAATCGTTAACCTTTTTCCTGCTTTCCATATCACTATACGTTGTTATTCTTAACATCTAATACTCTATATGGACCTTCAAATTTTGGTTTAAACTTAACTACTACTTTTCTTGTTGCTGAAATTAAAGGATGTGTTGCCACCCAAACCCAATCATTCACCTTAATTTGCACATCACGCCTACGTCTATTATAATATTTCTTCCAATTTTCAGTGGTTTAGTTTGGCAGGCATGTGTTTCGTCTGCAGCTTCCTCCCAAACAATCCACGTCACTTGACCTCAATATCTCGTGTAGCTGAACAGTGCGACAAATTAACTCAACTTCGTCTAGCTTCTCAAACAATACCAATATCACTAATTCCGTCTGAAAAGGCGTAATCAATTTTCTACCTAAGAATAATTCCGTAGGGGTTTTCCCCGTTGTTTCATTTACAGCCGTACGAATAGCATAAGCAAACTCACGTAAGAATTGGTCCCATGAGTCATGTTGCTTATTGACATAATTTGCAATCATTTGCACCAGATCGCGATTTAGGCGTTCTGTTCTATTTGCTTGAGGTGTATAAATAGTCTTCACATGCCTTATGCCTAATCTTTCACTTAAATTCCCAAAAATATCGGAAATAAATTGGGGACCGTTATCGCTAATTAATTTTATTGGAGCTCCAAAACGCGATATATAATTATCAAAAAAATTATCTGCTATAACTCGAGCAGAGGTTTTTTAAGGGGAATGATTTCAGCCCACTTGCTGAAATGATCCGTAATTACTAATACATATCGGTTGCGTCTTACTCTCGTTATGGGATACGGACCTAACAAATCTAAAGTAACTATTTCATTTGGATAATTTTATACAATTGGTATTAACCGACCAGCTGGTAACGCGTTTTTATAGTTATTAATTTGGCACATATGGCATGTAGAGACATATTGATCAATAAATTTTCTCATATACGGGAAATAACAAACATCCCTTATTTTATAAGTTTTAAAACGTCCGAAATGACCTTCTAATGGCTTGTCATGAAATTCTCTCATAATTTCAATTCTTAAAGATTTGGGGGGATATACATTCTCATTTCTCCTAATGACGTTGCATATTTCGCATAAAATAACAAGCCTACTAGCATAAAATCGCGAGACCAATTCTCACATATTGCCGCATTAACCGAGCTATCTTCTGGGTTTTCTAGATACCTATAGATATGACCTAATTCTGGGTCTGTTTTTTTGTTCTTCTATTAAATGATCTCGTGACGAAAGTACCGAATCTCTGATTATTGCACAATTAACTTTCTCCTATTATACTTTCAATTGGGTTTCTCGACAAAACGTCAGCTATGGTATTCTAAGTTCCAGGCCTATGCTCCCAGTCTATATTAAATTCTGCTAATTTTAATGCCCATCTGATGATTCTATTTGACAAATTTTTACCAGTCGTTAAATGTGTTAACGCAGCCTGATCTGTAATAACTTTAATCTCGGCAAAGAACCTAAATATGTTCTGAATTTATTCAGAGCCCAAACCACTGCTAAACATTCTCTATCTTCACCGTGTAATTCCTCTCCGCAGCACTAAGCGTACGAGAAGCAAATACCACTCGTCTCTGCTCTAGGTTTTGAAGTGAAGTGAAGTTTAGTGGCGCAAGGGCCAAATTTGGCCAAGCTGCGCCAAACACTTGTTAAAAAATAAAAGCCGTATAATTTTAAAAATATATATGTTTAAAAGTATATATGTACACATATGCATGCATGCATGCATGCATGCACATACATACATAAAATATATTAAAAATATAAAGAAACATACAAATCAAATCAAATGTAAAAATCCAATTTTTAAAACGAAGGCAAAAGGTTTCGGTGGGGGGATCCCCCCACCAAGTCAGATAAGGTTAAAACAGAGATGAATGAAAGGTGACGCGATGACGGTTAAAAATAGGACAATCTATTAAAATATGACAAACTGAATATGGGACCTTGCACGAGGGACATTCTGGGGCATTTTCACCCAACAGAAGGTGCCTGTGCGTGAAACGAGTGTGACCAATGCGAAGCCGAGTCAAACGGACATCCTGTCTTCGCACTGGTAGTGCTGCCCAATGAGAAGTGGATGATGATGAGTGTTAATTTTAATGGCGCAAGGGCCAACTTTGGCCAAGCTGCGCCAAACACTTGTTAAAAGAATGTCATATATTTTAAAAATATATATGTATAAAAATATATGTACACATGTATATGCATGCATGCATGCATGCATATAATATACTAAAAATATAAAGAAACACACAAATCAAATCATATGTAAAAATCCAATTTTTAAAACGAAGACAAATAGATTTTGGTGGGGGATTCCCCCACCAAGTCAGATAAGGCTAAAACAGATGTATGAAAGAAGGTGAGGCGATGACGGTTAAAAATAGGACAATCTATTAAAATATGATAAACTGAATATGGGACTTTGCACGAGGAACATTCTGGGGCATTTTCACCCAACAGAAGGTACCTGTGCGTGAAACGAGTGTGACCAATGCGAAGTCGAGTCAAGTGGACATCGTGTCTTCGCACTGGTAGTGCTGCCCAATGAGAAGTGGAACGATGAATGCTATGCAGTTTGTTGAGGACCTGTTGATCCCAAGTCTCTTGCCATACACGATTGATATAGTTCTGTGCAGAAGTTTTTAAATCCTGGTAACAGACAGGCCGCTGCATGTGATCAGACATTGATCGTGCAGCAGTATATCAGCCTGTTCATTACCAAGTATACCCACGTGTCCTGGTACCCAGGAAAAAATTATATCAAAACCCTTCCTTTCCAATTTTCGCAGAAGAAGAAGTATTTCGATCACAGTGGGGTGTCGGCGTTCTGTTAAAAAATGCAAGGATTCTAGAGCACTCATGCTGTCCGTGTACACACAAAAATGACGGTGGTTGGAAATTAATATATGTTGAAGTGCGATAAGAATGGCAGTTAATTCTGCACTAAAGACAGACATGGAATTATGTAAGCTAAAACTTAAAATGGTATTATTAAAAACAACACCACACCCAACATGTCCTGCAGTCTTCGACCCGTCCGTGTAGACGGGTATGTACTTAGAATACTTACTGCGATGAAAAGAAAAGAGTTGCTGATAAATAACATCGGCAGTGCCTGCTTTGTCATAACCCGAAAAGGGGTTGTGATAGTTAAAAATTTGGATGTCCCAGGGTGGAAATGCAAGGATATTATTTTCCTGGATATTTATGTTATTTAAGTGGGCGTCATTTAGAACAGCCTTTGCTCTTTTTGAAAAAGGTTTGATGTTAAATGAACGGGCCTCATAGAGTCGGTTGAGACCAAAGGCAAGAGCAAAGGGTTTTAATGGATGAGAAGGAACAGACATAGCACGAATAAAATAATTGGCACATAATTGCCTCCGCCTTAGTTCTAAAGGTGGTTGGTGGCATACCACATACAAGCTGGTAACAGGTGAAGTTCTGAAGGCACCAGAGCAGATTCTTACAGCAGAATGATGTATTGTGTCCAATCGTTTTAAGACAGACGCACGAGCACAGAACCGTACACTACACAACCATAGTCCAAACGTGAAAGTATTAGTGCTTGGTACACTCGGAGTAACGAGACTCTATCCGCTCTCCATAAGGTATTTGATAGTACGTTTAAGATGTTGAGGGATCGTTCACACCTCTTCCGCAAGTAAAGGACATGCGGAAGGAAAGTCAATTTGCAGTCAAAGATTACTCCGAGGAAGCGCACCGCACTGACGACAGGTATTTGAATATGTCCTATATGAATAGAAGGATCTGGGTGTAGATTACGTTTCCTGCAAAAATGGACACAGCTGCTCTTGGATGGAGATATCGTGTGTCCATTCTGATCGCACCACTGAACTAATCGATTGACAGTTGTTTGCAGCGGTCGCTCTATTAGTCGCATATCTGAACCTTGACAAGAGACCTGCAGATCGTCAACATAAAGCATTCCTCGTACTGAAGGTGGAAATTGATGAAGTATGTTACTCATATGAATATTAAAAAGGGTAACGCTCAAAACGCTACCCTGAGGAACACCTTGATCTTGAATGAATTTATGAGAAGATGAGTGACCAATGCGTACATTAAAATAACGAACAGCTAAAAAGTTAAAAGTAAAAATGGGAAGATTTCCCCTTAATCCAAATTCATACATATTACGGAGAATCCCATAACGCCAAGTTCGGTCGTATGCCTTTTCTATATCAAAGAAAAGGGAAACCAAGTGGTTTCTCCTAACAAAGGCATCCCTGATTTGGGATTCTAAAAAAACAAGGTTATCAAGAGTGGATCGGCTCTTGCGGAATCCACTCTGTAGAGGAGAAATACACTTTTCTGTCTCTAAAACATATACCAATCGAGTATTAACCATACGTTCAAAGGTCTTACAGAAGCAGCTCGTCAGAGCAATGGGACGGTAACTCAGAGGATCAGTTGCCACCTTGCCCGGCTTAAGGATTGGAATCACAATGGCCTCCCTCCAGCTTAAGGGAAAGCAATGCTCCCTCCAAATTCTGTTGAATAAAAAAAGAATGTTGGCCAGAGAGTTTGGATGTAGATGACGAAGCATTGTGTATGTAATTCCATCCGGTCCAGGGCTTGTATTGTGCGCTTGAGTGAATGCCTTTTGTAACTCAGTCATCGTAAAATCACAGTTATAAGGAAAAAAGGAACAAGTGGAAAAGTTAATCGGGGTACGTTCTGCTTGCCTTTTAATTTCGAGAAAACGAGAATTATAAGAGGCTGCACTCGATACACTCTGAAAAGTTTCACCAAGAATATTGGCAATTTCGACTGGGGAAGAAAAGAGAGAGTTCGAGGTTTGTAAAATAGGGAAGGAAAATTCACGATATATCCCGTTAGCAGCCTTAACCTTTTTCCATAATTGTTTACTGGACGTTGACGAAGTGAGTGAGGACACATATCGGATCCAGGATTGCCTTTGACTCCGACGCCTTACTCTGCGAGCATTTGCTTTTGCCTTTTTGAACGCCAAGAGATTCTCCGTAGTGGGATATCTGCGAAAGATTCCCCATAACCTCCGCTGGTTCTTATATGCTGTCTGACAATCAGCATTCCACCAAGGTTTGTAATGTCGGAATGAATGACTTGAACTCTTTGGTGTTGAGAAATCACCAGCAGAGCAATCAAAACATTGGTGACTTCTTGTACAGCAGTATCAACACTGTCTGTCTGTCATCAGTTATCATAGTTAACTGTGTGAAAAGGGCCCAGTCTGCACAACTATAAGAATACGTAGGTGGGAAGATTTTTCCACCCGGATCAGAATCGTGAGAAAGGATAACAGGGAAGTGGTCACTATTATAGAGGTCCTTCTCAACTGACAAATTTAAATGAGGTAAGAGTGATGGTGAGCAGATGGCCAAATCTAATGTGTGAAAGGGTCGTGAAAGTACGTTGGTTCCTCGTGATTAAGCAGACAGAGACAGTGATCAGAAAGCACCTGTTCAATCTGTCTGCCACGAGGGTTCGTCTTCGTACTACCCCACAGAGTGCTATGTCCATTGAAGTCACCAAGTATGATAAAGGGTGTTGGCAACTGATCAACCAGGTTGTTCAAGTCATGTTGGTGGATAACAGTATTTGGTGGCAAGTAAAGACAGCAGACTGTGATTAGGTTCGTGGAGTGGATTCTCACGGCTACAGCCTGTAACGAGGTACGGAGTGGCAGAGCACTAGATGGAACATCGAGGGATGTAAAAATACATACGCCTCCGGACACAGAGGGTCCCTCCGTGTCCTTCCGCACACAACCATACCGACGTATCTTTGTAGTGTGACAAGACTTCAGGAAAGTCTCTTGAAGTGCTACGCATACTGGATGGTACTGCCGTATGATGTCTTTTACGTCATCTGTATGCGATCTATAGCCACGACAGTTCCAAGAAATGAGGGAAGTTATTTTTTGGGCGAACTTGGCGAAAGGGGCCTTTTTAAGGGATTTTCTGCCACTTGTTTAAAATCAGCCTCTAAAAGGCTCTCATCTTCTTCGGATGCCAGACCTGTGACGTAATCCGTGTCAGAAGGATTAGCGTCCGTGTCCATGGCATCCGAGGTTTTAAAAGTTTTCCGTCTGCGAGATTTTTTGGAGACGGGAGATATTTCATTGGGGGAATCTTGTTCCCTCGCAATCTTTATGGATGAGTTTTTTTCAGGATTTTTCTTTAAATTGGATGTAGGTTTTATGCGCATTAAGTCTATTTTTATGTTATCTTTTCGGGGACGATGTAATTGATATGGTTACTCTCTCTTTAATTTTCCCTTTTGTCTTAGACATGGGAGTTGGTGGCTGGGGATTCGATATAGTAGATTTCTTTGAAGAAATGGAAGGTAACAGTTGCGTTTGGGCAGAGGATGATGTGGCAATAGCAGTAGGAATATTTGTTCTTTGTTTGGATGATAGTGGTGCAAGTAATTTTAAAGGTGGACAGTTTATTTTAGTTATATTTTGATCTGTTTGGGTAGAATTATTTATAAAGTAGAGGATTTGGTAGCTTGAGCGTAGGTTTGAGATAACTGTGGGACTATTAATTTACGTGCTTCTGGGTAAGAAATATTTTGAGTTGTTTTTTTTCCTGTATTTGTTTCTCTATTTTCCATTTAGGGCATAATTTGGAGTCTGATGGATGAGGTTGTAAGCAATTAATACATTTAGGCTCTAGACTGCAATCTGTGAAAGCATGTTTAACAGATGCACATCTAGAGCATGTAAGTTGACCGCGGCAGGAAGTTTGAGTGTCCGAACCTCTGGCACTTAAAACAGCGCAGAGGATTCGGTATATATGGACGTACTTTGCAATTTAAGTATCCAGCTTTAATGTTTGATGGTAATTTAGGGCTATTGAAGGTTAGAATTAAATTTTTAGTGGGAAAAAGGGATGAGTCTTTTTTTACTGAAATTCTTCTGACCTGGGTAACACCCTGGTCAGATTGATTGATTGAATATCAACGTCGCACTCTTCAGCTACACGAGGGCTTTTGGCGACGGACCACGTAATAACACCCTGGTCAGAAAGTCCTTCCAAGATTTCTGCTTCAGAGGAAGACAAAAGATCTGGTTCGGAGATGACACCTCGACATGAATTCAATGATTTGTGAGGAGTTACGGTTAAAGGAAAATCTAAAAAGGTTTTAGCCAACAAAAAAGATTTACTTTGTAATGCAGATGTAGTCTCGATTAGTAAGTCACGAGATCGTAGTTTTTTAATATATAGATTTCGGTTCTCCTCCACCTATTCCTATTATAGCTTTGTGGATAACAAAAGGAGATTTTCGTGCCATTTCACAGTTTGGTAATGATAAAATTAAAAAGCTTGAACATTTAGCAACGTTGTCAATAAGAAGGTTGGGTAATCCCGGGCATGAATTCATGGGCCGAGCATCATGAGTTGGATAGGGTGGGATGGTGGTTTTAATAGATGCGTTTTGAGTTTTTTCCTTATTTGGATTTATTTTGAATTTTTTTTTGAGAAAGGAGGAGGAGAATCCCTTATGTTTTTCAGAGGACTAATTTGGTAGGGCTAGCCCTAGATTCAGCAACCAGTAGTGGCCTCGGAAGAGCCCCCCGCTCTGCAATGCAGGACCCCATCCAGGCACCACCTGGAACTACAAGACAGGCGGGATTATACACCAGTTGATAGGGCAGCCAGGACATGCTGGTTAGGCTGCCCTAGGCTCCTGTACTATCTGGCGGCCTGAGACGCAAAACTCAGCTTTTCTCCTGTACCCTCTACATGGCCGCTTCCTCCAAGACCCCACCTCACCAGTCCAAAGGTCTTCAAAAGTTCAAAACCCCGCTCCCAGTGCCAGGTTTCCCAGGGAGCAGTCCGTTGTGTCATCATACCAATAGTGAAAACCCATCAGACACAACTTCATTCCACTCAGTCCTGGTCTGCCACAGGACTTCGTGGCAGAAAAAGAAAAGATAATAAGTAAAGAAAAGCATTGTCAATTGAACACAAATAAAATAACAAAATCAATAATCGAACATAAAAGTAGCAACAAAATCAAAATATTGAAAGAAATTGAAGAAAATCAAATAAAAAGAACGTAATATAAAATATAAACCATAATACGGTAGTAAAAAATATTAAATTTTTTACCAGAAAAAAATAAAGTTGGAACAAATTTCATTGTCCAATGTGGGTCTGTGGTCTGGACGTGAAAAGAAGTAAAGGGAAATTGGAATGGCAAGAAAAAGGGCCGAAAATAGAGAAGGATCGCTAGGGTTCCCCGGGTTCGTGAAGCCCGTGTTTACCAAAGACAGTAAACCCCTAGGGAGAAGGAAAAGATCACTAGGGCACCTCGGGAGCGTGAAACCCGTACTCACCTAAAGAAGGTGAGCCCCCTGAGGGGTGCTCTTGGTTTGGAACCACTCCTACCCCTATTGAGCTTGCATCCGTAAATAATTCAAAAGGTTATTTGAAATCTGGGAATTTCAAAACTGGCGCTTTTGTTATAGCCGCCTTGATCGCGTCGAATGCTTTCTGAGCCTTAATAGACCAAATAAATCTCTTTAATTTTCGCTTAAAATTATAAAGTGGTTCGCAAATATCGGCATAATTTTTAATAAATTTTGCGTACCATTGGGACATTCCTAAAAATTTCGACACCTCTTTGGAGTTATGCGGAGGTTTCATTTCAACTATATCTTGAACTTTTGTTTCATCCGTTTTAATTCCCTCCTTATTAATAATTAAACCCAAATATTTTAACTCTTCACAACCAAATTTACACTTCTTTTT
The DNA here is from genome assembly GCA_019973935.1 of Trichonephila clavipes. Lineage (NCBI taxonomy): Eukaryota > Metazoa > Arthropoda > Arachnida > Araneae > Nephilidae > Trichonephila > Trichonephila clavipes. The sequence continues at coordinate 15,230 of BMAU01018216.1, forward strand.
ATTTAACGTTAACCCCGCCTCATGTAATAATCGAAAAACTTCTTTCAAATGTTTAACATGTTGAGTGAATGATGGAGATTATATGATAAATCATCCATGTAAACACTCACAAACTTGCCTATTACGGGTTTGAGAATTATATCTATAGCTTTCTGAAAATTAGGAGCCGCCCCTGACAAGCCAAAGGGCATTCTGTAAAATGCATAGGTACCCTTTTTCGTGACAAACACTCTGTTTTAACTATATCACTTGGGTTCACCACCATCTGAAAATATCCAGAAAGAAGGTCCAGGGCAGACATTATGCCTGTGTGGGGTATGTTCATTATTAAATCGTCTGTTAATGGTAAATGATACCTAGGGTATTTCGTGATTGCATTTAGTTTCCGATAATTAACAGCAAATCTATATGCTTCCGGATTATCCGGTGGTGTGTGTAACCCATTATTCTTTCTACATAACACCACTGGTGACGCGTACGGGGACTGAATGGGAATTATAGTTACATCTTTCAACATTTTGTCAACATGATAATCGAGAATTTCTTGTTTAAGCCTATCATATCTGTACGGACGAGAAACAACTGGAGGATTATCTCCCGCGTCAATCTCATGATATAAAACATGCGTAAGCCCTGGTTTATCTGAAAACAATCCTTGAAAACTATTAAACAAATCTTGTAATTTCCGTTTCTTTTTTTCTTCTAGTTTTGTCTTAGAAAGATCTATTTCTACTTTTTCTATTTCAACCGTTTTAACCACTTTATTAAACTGCGAATCTGGAATCGCCAAAGATTTTCGATCAAAGTCCAAAATGATCTTTGATCCACCTATGAAGTCTATCCCGAGAATACATGGGTATTCTAAATCTGCCAACACATGGAACAACCAAGGCTTTTCGAAATTCCGTATTCGAATATTTAATTCCACAACTCCCATATTTCGACATTTAGCTCCTTGCGCCGTGATCACCTGAGTACTAGATTTTTTTACTTGTTTATAAAAAAAATATTTTTGGTATGTCTCTTCCGATATAAATGACTTCTCCGCTCCAGTGTCCCATAACGCTTTTGTAAAAGTTTCGTCTAATAAAATAGGAACATATGGAAGTTATACCGGAGACATACATATTGCTGAAAGTTTAGTCGGTGACTGATTTATCGAATCACCTTTAATACCATTCACTTTTAAAACATTTAAACGCCCCATCTGTTTTCTACTGCCTCGACCAAAATTTTCACTCGAACCCCTATTTCTTTGGTCCCCTCTACTAAAATCGTCATTTTAACCTCGATTTCTAAATTGATATTTCCTATCGTTAAATCCGCGATCATCGTTTTGAAACCTATTCCTGCTCTCGAACCACTGATTTCCCTGACGGTTCTTCTGATTGCTACGCCTATAATCATTTCTACCATTATTTGGTTTATGTACCACTTCAGAATTTCTCCAATTTCCTCGATTATTACCAACGTTAGACATCCTACGCTCATTCCAACCTCGTCCTTCCACGTTATTACTATTTCTCGAACCCAATGTTGCCTTGCACGAATATCTTTCCGCAAATTTAGCTAATACTTCTAATAATTGGATCGCGGTTTGTGGGTTACGAACCTCTACGTAGTCCTGCACCTGCGGCTCAAGTCTAACGAAAATTAGATCTACAAAAGCTTTCTCAGACAACCCCAGTTCTAATTTCTTATGTAGTTTTAACAAATCGTAAACAAAATCTGTCGAATCCTGGTTCTGTCTTTGCTGAGACGCGTAAAACCGGGTTTCCAACTCCTTTTTATTTTGGATGGCAGGGAATGCTTTCGACAATGCTGCTTTCAGCTGTGCTGAGTCCGTGGCGGTATTTTGCACTAACGTCGATCCGAATATTTGGTACCAATCCAGGGCTCTACCCCATGAGATGACCTTTTAAATACGCACACGATAAGTCACTGTGTATTTCAAGTAATTTAATTTGGTTATCTATACCCTCTAAAACTCGGTGACGTTCTCCGACCCAGAAAAATATACTTCTGGCCAAACATTAAATCCTCTCGCGTTTCTCATCTCGGGGTCATACAGATTAAACCTAGTTGGGCGCCATTGTGATGTGCCTCCCCTTGGAAGTACATCCCTCGAAGTATCAGCGTGAGCTAGAGGTGTAGGGTTGACGTAAGAACTAGACTCAAACATTATCTTAATACGACTTTATTAAGATATTCAACTTAAACTTTGAACAAATATAATATAACTACTTAATGGGAGAATCTACTATGACACAATGCGCAACACACAATATAATACAGACCTATATCAATAATTGAACCGCCTAATCTTCAATTATACTAATAAGTAATTAATCCTACCTTATATTATTCTGTAATGCTACTTGTCTTTATCTGCAATGGTATGCAGCTTGACGACTAACTTCTAGTCGAACACCAATAAGTTTATCCACGACATGTAGAACTTAGATCTTGAATAACGAACTTCAATACTCAGCCAATACCACAATACACTTTAATTGTCGAACATTCCTTTACACTACCATTACATTGCCCTTATTGCCATCACGTTTAATCTAAGATCCTATATTTATCCTATATTATTTACATCTCTTCACTTCTCGTTTCTTGGATTTGGTTGGAAAAGAGTTGCTATTAATTCTGGCCCAATAAACCCAAAGGACTTGTTAAAGAAAAGACGCGTAAGTCGTCACACTAGGAATTGAAAAATACGTAAGCTGGCGTCGAAAATTGATTTTCAGCCAAACTGGCCAAACCCGGTCTTTATTACGAAAATGCAGACGATTCACGCTTTTTAGTGTTTTTAATTAACATCTTTTCAAATAATCTTTATGTATGTAATTCTTTAGTGCGTGTGTATGTAACTGAACTCCTCCTAAACGGCTGGACCGATTTTGATGAAAATTTTTGTCTGTTCCAGTGGACTCGAGAATGGTTTAAATTTATAATTTGGTTTAGAAATGTTTATTTAATTAATTTTTTATTTATAAATTGTTAATCTTGGAATGTTTTACATTGGATCCGGCAGACTGCGCTACGATCGCAGTATCGAATATTCAGAAATCTTTTATTATAATTCAAGTTGGTCCCGACAGTTGGTGCTGTGATCATTTCAGGAAAATATTGTGTCACTTCGTGTTATTACTTTGTTGAAATAAATCGTGTGTTAATTAATTATTAGATTCAGATGTAATTAGTGTTTGAAATTTTACTCAAAACGGTCCAGATTGTTAAAGATTATTCATAAAAATTTGGAATTTTTGAATTTAAGATGTGTGTACAGGACAACGTCTGTCGGGTCTCCTCTAGTACTTATATAAAAAAAATTTCTCTTAATATTACATTTTTCTATTACTAAGTCGTAAATGTTTACACAGTCTTTAAAATCTTAAGAATAAGTAAAGTGTTTATTATCAGTTATAATTTCTTTTTATTGTCATATAAAGAAATTTTCGCATCTTTAAACAAAGTTTTCTAAATCCCACAAATTTTAATCTTTAAAAGCCTGAAACTCAATGTCAGCATCTCTTTTGTTTCCAATTAGGTTGTATTAAGATGACTTAAGGGGGACTTCCACTTGTACTGAAAACGTAATAACACTTTACCACATTTCTGAGAACGTAAATTACTCATATAAATTCACCATGAAATGTAGAAATGTCTTTTACTGTCTAGAAAATTTTAAAATTACGAAAGATACATATATCTTTGCTTCTAGAATTTTCTGACGCCATTTTCGACAAGCTTTAGGGAATCCGTATACCTTCGAAGAAAATTTTTTAACCCTCTAACTGGATACCTTCCTCCTGAAAAGTTATTCCGAAAACGTTTTACTCTTATATTGCTATTCCCTTCAAAAATGCAACAGACTTCAATTCTTTCCCAATTTTAAAACTTGGGAGGTCGAAAGGGGACAACTTTATGACTTGGTTCGGCGTCTTTAATCAGTAAGAACCAGGATAGCAATCGTTTACAGCTAGCTGTTGTTGCCTTGGGCAATCTTGTATGAAAACCGTAGTTCCACTCTGTCGTTTTCCCCATAGATTCAGTCACAGTAAAATTAAATTAAAATGCAGGGTAAAAAAAACATGAAATAAATGGCGTGTTAAAAGTTGAAAAATAGTTATATTTTCTTCAAACAAAATTTATTTTTCTGTCATTTTTTAAAAATTAAAAAAAAAAAAAATATTTTGGTATTGCGATTTGAACTAGAAAAAGCATCCTGTATTCATTTTTGAATATGAGAGTAAGAAAACGCGCTCACTTTCCTGTTTTTAAAAAATGTTATGAGGTAAAAAGAGTAAAGGCCCTATCTTTTTTTTAAACAATAAGACAATTAATGGTGCATATATTTATGAAATAAAACAGATCTTTCTCTATTCAATTATATTTTTAATTTAGAATAACATAAAAAATGATTTCAATACTTTTAATTTATTTAAATTTAAATCATATAAATGATATTTTTATGTTAACTGAATATTTTTCGGAAAAAATCTAAATTTTCATTCCTAGTGCTCTCCTTTTCGAACTCTTTGTATTAAATAAAAATATCTTTTCTACATCGGCATTTGTGATGGACATAACACACATTCAGTCAATAATTTTTAATTTTAATGGGGGATATACTTCTTCAAATGCGCATGACAGTACTTCTAACCATTTTCTACTCAAGTTAAATTTCTTGTCTTTCTGTTTCTTTTATTACAAGAAAAAATGTCACACATCGATAACTACATTTTCACACAGAACAGTCATTACAAATTCTATTGTGAGAAAAATTCTCCCTAATTAATTTTGTCTTTCTAAACAGTACACTTAAAACAATTTTGTTCAGTGAAGTTAACCGACAGTTCCACAATGTATTCATACCAAATTTTAAAAACAAATTTAACGCTTGAAATGTATCCTGTATTAAATTTTTCAGTATACACAAATATTTCCTGCTGTAGGGAAGATATAGTATGAGAGAGAGAGAGATGTGGTGTGCGGTTGTGAAAGAATGTTTTCGTACGCGTGTAGACTATTTTTTAAAATTTAAATATCACTGAAGCTGATAATATAACTGCAAATGAGCCTTATTTTAATGTGCGCTGGTATCAAAGTAAAACACTTTACAATATTAAACAGCCTATGGGTTTATACTCAATATCAAACTATTCGCAAAATGGCTTACAACTTCTATTCAAATTGTAAAGAAACTGAAATATATAAATATATCTTACTGCAGTCAAAAATATTCATAATATGTAAGTATCCTGTTGCTCCACTTATTTCTGTACATTTTAAAAACTGTAGCTGAATGCAATTTTTTATATTTATAAACGAGGCATAACAGCTCACACAGTCGTAAAAATGTCCTTATCATTTTTAAATATACTACTATAACACGTATATGGATTGTAAGATCAATTGTAAAATCCTAAAAGCTTTTAGAGGAGCTAAAAACATGTAATTTTGGACTGATCAAATTTTTAATATAATACACAAATATACATGTTATTAAGCAAATACATTTGAAAAATCAAACTTCCTTCTGAAATAAACGTAATTGAAAGAAAAATGTTTAATTGCAAATGAGTGGAAATACATGTTTATCTAAGGGGTATCCCCAAAGTGAGGTAATCGTCAAACTTACGACTCAAACTCAGTGGTACAACAATCCATGAGGGCCAGGAACTACTGTGCCCATCATAATACACGTGACCATTGGACGCTGAGGTGCATGAACAGATGTCCCGATTTGGTGGTCTGTCTGAACAGAGACCTTCAGTGATTAAGACCCGAAGCAAGCTTGGTACTCATTTATCGACCCAATGTAGCGGCGATGAAAGGCAGAGTCGACCTTGCGCAGCCCGTTAAGAGAACCCCAGACCTGTGGTGTGGAAGCACGATACACTACCACTCGATCTTATTCGGTGAAAAATAAAATTTAATGTTAAAATCTTATATAAATCCCTAATGAATGAGGGAGTCCAAACTTTTTTTTTCATGTAATCTATTTAGACGGAAATGGTTAGTTATGAACATTTCACAAGTTGCATAAATTAAAATTAACCGTTATAGTTTTCATAAATTTTTAAGGGTGCGAAAGGTGTATTTCGGCTGCACGAATTAATTTTAAAAGGAGTACGGTTACGAAAAAGTAGTACAAATCTATCTAAAATAGGGTTGGTTACCTTACATATTGTCAAACACAACAATGCATTGGAAGCCAATTTCACAATTCGTTGTTATAAAAATGTATGGAAAATTACAAGATTTATTTTTGCATTTGTAAGTTATATATATATATATATATATATATAACTTTTCCTGGGAACTTTAAAAGCTAGAGTGGCATCCATCAAAACCACGGTTCTCTCTCTGTTTTTCCAGATCGCCCCTGACTAAGCCGGCTCTGCCATAGTAAGTGAAAATGCCGGATTTTGTTTGTCAAGATCATTTTATAGCAAACTGCATTTTTCATGTATTTTAGATGGTCTTTTTATATTTTCTACATCAATATCTTAATGTCTGAATTTAAAATTACATAAAATTCTTGACATTCGCATCAATGACCATGATAATTTTTATTAGTATATGAATGTGTCATCAAACGATTACATGACTAATATTAACATATTATTTTAACCATTTAATTAATATTAAGTATAACACATAACGCAGACAAATTTTCTGAACTTTAAAATAAATATTTCGAAAACTACTTCAGATATACTCAAAATTTTTCATTCCTACGCTTTAGCTTCTCAGCTTTGCTTCTATGTAAGAATTTATTGTAATTGTATATTCATCAATTTTTTTAGTATATTTTTTGCTCTTAGCATGCGGTTTTCAACTGAATTGTATGAAATCTTCGAAATATATTAAATGAATGATTGAATATTAACGTCGCACTGTTCAGCTACACGAGGGCTTTTGGCGACGGACCACGTAATTTTGAACCATGGTCAAGTGACGTGGACGACACCTGAGCTGGCACCCCCTCTCCTAACTACCAAACCACACCAACGGGAGGACGTTTCAGCTCTCGACAGATTTAACGTGCATCGCTGCCCTACACGGCGGGTTTTTAGTGGTACTGGGCTCGAACTCGTGACAAAGCAAGCCACGTTCCAATACCTATACCACTCGGCTACCGCGGCCGAAATATATTAAAAAATACCAAAGAAGCTATATAATAAAAAATTTGAAATTTTTATTATACTCAAACAATTGCTAAAACTTATGGTAAATAATTTATAACTGCGCGATGCATTTTTTTTTCGAAATTTCAAATGGAATTTCTAACATAAAATTTCTAGCTTTATAAGGTCAAGATTTCAAAAAATATCCATATTTTAATTACTTATTCAGTTAGCCTTTAAAAAAGATAAATGTTGAGGTATTTTGTATAAATAGATATTTTTGAACAATATATATAATTCGAATGTTTTTCAATAGCTCGAATTTAAAATTGATTTTTATGTTTATTTATATGCATAAATGTCTACTGTAAATGTTATGGTATATTTTTGATTACCATTTATTCAAACATTCAAGTTATAAAAAAAATGTGTGAAAATCTTCATTCATGTTGTCTTTGATTTAAACTGAAGTTCAAGCACTTAAAATTCAAATATAATTCGGTGTATTTTAACAATATATAACCAGGCACTGTACTTGAACTTTCCTGAACACTTAGGCTTTGAAATCTAAAAAAAAAAACTAATAAATCTTAATTAGTTTTTTTTTTCGTTATTATTTTTATCAAAGTGTAAAAAAATGTTTCAAATGATTTGATGAAGTTTAAATTTATTCATTTTTAGTGGTTGGAAATTTGAAAAGGTTCTTGTCTAACTATATAAAATAGCAGATTGCACTGACACGCCCCAACTTGTTACAGTTTCAAATTAAAATGAAACCAAAAGGGAATTGTAACATATTTTACTTATGCGTTGGGACTTTACAAAACTTTAAAAAAACGAGGTTATATACAAATTAACACTTCCTGGGGTCTAAAGAAATTTCCCCTCGATTTCTTACGATTGCCGAAGGGTCAAAACACGGGGTTCCCTGCGAGCCATAAAACTCTTGCTGTGTTGCTTCCTCCGTCCCTCATTATCTTTCAAGTTGTTAAACCTTGAAAGGGGGAAAGGATTTCAGAAAAGTGCGGCTAATCCGCTTTTGAAAACGTTACTTGAAGGCAGAAAAATCCGTGCAGTCCATTTTCGAAGCATCTTTACACTGAGGGAATTTTCCGTGCTTTCCGGTTAGAGTGTTAAATACTGTAATATTTGCTATTAAAATATTTTTTACGGATGAAATATAACTTAAAACTATGAAAAATACATTTAATATGTTACTTGTAGTACATAAAAAAATTTTAGGGAGTAAAGCATAGTGTAAATAGTAATTAAATTGATTATTAGAATAACGCACATAAATATCCCTTTTCTGTAAATTTGATGATGATCATTATAACATTTTTTAGGGCTGGTACTATTTTCCTTATGATAATCAATTTATTACAATTTTTATCAAGTTTCGAGTAAAAGAACATTGAAAAATCCTTAAAAAATTATTACGAGCATGATATATACCTTAGTTACTAAAAACATATCAACTATATAATTATGAAAGTAGTAGGGGTTCTTTAAATCTATAAAACAAATATATTTATAAAATTTGAACTAATTTGGTTCACAACTTTTTCTGATATTTACGTTGTCAGATGTCAATACGTTAAACAAATTCATTTTGAGATAAATCAGAAATAAACTTTGAACTGCAAATTTTAATATTAAACACAATTTGATATACTTAAAATGCTCCTGATTTATAAATAACACTTTCTTTACTCTCTAAAACATTGATTTTTTTTCCTTGTAGCTCTTAAAATTTTTCTACGTTGCTTTACATTTGGTGTTGAATGTCGTTCTGCGTCGTTAATTCTATTGATGTCAAGATGTTTGTATGCTTTTAAAGTAAAATAATCAGGAGTTATATTAAGTTTTTTAAAAATTTCAACACAACCCTTGTATCCATCATTAAATTGGATCACAGCATCCAATGCACCAGATTTTAAAATTTTGAGGCACACGAAAACTTCCTTGGGTACTCTCTGCCATATAACGCCATTTAAACACTCGTTTGAATTTTGTGTTTTGCCATGCAGGCATTTAGTAAGCAGTTCTTTGGTACACAACTCTAAATATGTAGGCTTAATCGTGTTTAGTACTTCATTTGATAAGCCTTTATATTTTTCGTTTGGCTTTTTGCCACACGACAGTGCTCGCTGGTAGTAGCACCAACTATCTTTTCCGATGGGACACTGCCCATGCATCGGTTTCTCGACACTTGATGAGCAATGAAACAAAGCCACAATAACATTTTGCTGAAGACCGGATAGGTTTCCAACATTGCTACGAACAGCAATCCCATAATAGTTTTGCAATCCGTCAATAAAAGAGTCGTTGAGTTTGCCTTTACCATACAGATTTTTATTTTTAGACTTTAGTTTGCGCAATCTCGCACCTACTCTCTTTTGGACATGACCAATGCATTCATATTTTGTGACGCTATCCTTCCCATAAGTATCTTTGACACTGATAAAGCCCTTAGAGTCCCTGTCACCATAATAATGTGCATATTTAAAGCCTCGTTTGACAATAGAACGTTGGAAGATTCTCGTAGCACCAACAGCTTCCATTTTTAACGCAAAACCTTGAAAATTGCTATGGCACACGTGATCTGCTGCAAAAGTTTCCGACTCAATGCTTCTAGGCATTTTAGAAATCTTTCTGCAGGTGGGACAATATGACGACATTATATATATATATATATATATATATATATATATATATATATATATATATATATATATATTTCAATGTCTACTACTTTACCAGTGTCAACTGACAAAGCTGCGACACACCCATTCATGGAAGAGTAACCTCTACGCTGCCACGTTCCATCAACTGAAATGCCACATTCAACAATTTTATTTTTAGTAGGATGTAGCACTAACAGTTCAGAAGCTGCTTTTTGCATTGATAGTTCACTAACATGAGTTTATTCTCATGATTAGTGTACGCAGTTTTACTGAGCCTGGGTAAATTTAACGTACCACATAATTTAAACCCAGCAAAAAACATTTCTCAGTTTGTCTCATACCATACACAAATCTTGTATTTACTTCAGGACAGTTTAAAGTTTTCTTTGAACTAGAAAACCCTGAGTAAAAGTCACAATGTTTACACCTGATAACAAAATTTGAGCACAAACCATATGTGGAATCTTCAGAAAGCAGGATACCTTCTTCGAAACATCTTGGGCAGCAAAGTTGTAAAAACAAATTTAAAAGGACTTCCATATCAATTATTCTGTTACCAGTAAGTGGTTTACGTTGATATTCTGCTATTTCTTCATCAAAGGCAGCAGGTATTTAATTTTTGAAGAACTGGCGTTGGTAGATGTTGCGCTGCTATTTTTTGAATGTTTAATGGTAGATCCATTTACTAGAAATTGGCGTTTTCTCTTTGCACTAACTCTACGTTTAGCATTACCCATTTTAAATGACAAAAATTAAAATTTTCTGCTATAAAAAAGGATTAAACAAAAGCTTATAAAGAGCTACGCAATCATAAGCAAATGTAAACAAACAGTAAAGCACTCTTTGATTGATTGATTGATTGATTGATTGAAAGGTTGAAGGGGATATAGGGCAACACAGGCTATGATCCCTCAAAAAAAAAAAAAAAAAAAAAAAAAAGACAAAACAAGAGAAATCCTAATAGATTAGTAGATATTGAAAAATTTCATTTCCTTTAAAAAAACTCTGAAAGTTGATTTATTATTCATTGCCCTTTCCAAAACATCTCTAAATGTAATAGTGGTATGTGGATCAATACGAAGAATAGACCAGAGATTATTACGATGCGTAGTATATCTAATACAATTTAATATAATGTGGTCCAAATCATTTATACGTTTACATGTAATACACATTGCATTATCCTGTAAATTAAATCTATGTAGAAGGCCTGGAGTAATAATCATTTTACTGAAGATTCGAGTGCTTAAGATTTCTTCTCTTCGATTCTCTGTCCACTTTGAAATGATATCAATGGTTGGAATATTTCCCAATTTTTCAAAATATTTGCTTGAGTAAAATGTTTCATTGATTTTTCGAATTCTATTTCGATATATATTTTTATGAATGTCGTCTGAAGCAATCCAGTCAATGTAAACATTGGACTCCGTGACCGATCTTGCGAGATTATCCGCCTGCTCATTCCAAACAATTTTCGAGTGTCCCGGAGTCCAAAGCAGAATTAACTGGTTAACGTAGTTAGATAGCATATAAATTTTGTTAGCAAGTCTATGAATTACCTTATTGGATTTGATCGAGAAATTTTGAAGTGCAGAAAGAACCGAAAGACTATCCGATAAAACAAGTAAATTTACATTAGATTCCACCAGATCATCTAAAGCCTGACAAATGGCCAAAGTTTCTGCAGAAAAAATGGAGTTATAATTGTTGATCCTGTAAGCAAATGAAGATTTTTTTGATATACCTGCTATCGATGTAATTTGGTCATTTTTTGAAGCATCAGTAGCTATAATGAAAAACTTCTGAAATTCCCGTTCGACCGTTTCATCAAATAAAACACTTATGGCAGGAATCGGTAGATTTTTATCTTGAAATTTAAACCTATTGGTATAAATTGTACATGGAAGGTCGAAAAAGGTAATTAATCTGGGAATTGAAATAATTTGATCACCACCAATATTTAAATCTTGCAGCACACTAATGATATAATTTTTATCTTCTTCCAAAACATTAAGATTCATCGCCTCTGGGCTATTGCAATGAAGAGGAGAGAAATCACTATTGGATATTTGTGTAATAAAGAACTTGTTTGCCAATCTTCTAATTTTATCTGACAAAATCTCTTGACCAGCCAACTTTAGTAGCACAATATTTGGGGTCCATTGAGGGAGACCTAATGCTATTCGGAGGGCTTTTGTTTGGATAACATTAAAGGGTTTTAATTGATTTTCAGACCATTTATTTATTATGTGACAGATATAATTAAAAACACTGCATATGCTGTTATTGACTAAATTAATGAGATCTCTTGATCTCGGCCCATAGTGTTTATATGCCATACCTTTTAGTGCATTGATCCTTTTCAAGGCTTTACTGCTTAGTTGATTTTTAATATATAAATTTTGACAACGTTTAGAAAAAAAAACTCCTAAATATTTAATAGAAGTTTGCCATTGTAGGGGAAATCCAGCCAACAAAATATTAGGAAGAGTATAATTTCTTTTATTTGATAATTCAGCTATTGTACATTTCTCTGGGCTTAAATTTAATTTCCAATAATTACACCACTGGAAAATTCTTTCCAGAGTATTTTGTAGTTTTTTGCAAATAATAGCAAGGGATTTATGAGAGCAAAATATAAAAATGTCGTCAGCATAAACCAGGCATTCAACTTCCGATTCTAAGGTTTCAAAAATATCATGCATGTAGATAGTATATAAAATAGGAGATAGGACACTGCCTTGGGCTAGGCCTTGCGGAACAAGTTTCTTGGGAGAAAAATAACCCCTCCATTTTATTTGGAAGGATCGAGATGTGAGAAAATTATGAATCCAATTTGCTATATTTCCTGTTATACCAATTTGTAAACATTTATAAATAAGACCATCCACATAAACAGAGTCGTATGCACTTTTAATGTCTAAACTTATTCCTACAAAAAAAAAAAAATTTTCTGTAATTTTGCATTCATTATTGCTTTATGTACCAGATAAGTAGCACTTCTGCTATCTTTGAAAGGAACGAAACCATAATGTTGGGGATGAAGTTTTCTTTCTTTAGTTAAGTAGTAAGAAATCCTATTAGCCAAAATTCTCTCAAAAGTTTTTGAAAATACAGAAGTCAGAGCTATTGGTCTGTAGGAAGATATCTTAGTTTTATCTTTACAAGGTTTCGGAATCGGGAGAAGGATGGCATGCTTCCAAGAATCTGGAACGATTGCATTATCAAATAATTTTTGGAAATATCTTAAAATTACATCCCGTTGACCCTGATCAAGATTTTTAAAGAAAATTGCTGTAACATGATCCGCCCCAGGAGTTGTATTTTTGAATTTTTATTGCACTATGCAATTCAAGAATATGGAATGGTTTATTAAGAAGGTTATTTTTGTTGTAGAGAAAATCCAAAGGAAGCGGTTCATGATAGGCATTTTTAGATGCAAAATAATCTGCAAACAAATCTGCTTGCAATTGAGGATGTGTGATAAACCTATTATTAAGCTGAAGAATATTAAGTTTTTGATCCGTGTCAGTAACTGTGGAAAATTTTTTCAGAATATTAAAAACATCTTGGGATTAGAAATATTATTGCATATCTTGTCCCAGTACATTCGTTTGGCATTTTTAATGTAGAATCTAAGCTTGCTCGCATATTGTTTATATCTGATCCATAATTCAGATGAAATTTCTTTAATAGCTCTTTTCCTAAATATTTTTTAAGCCTATAGAATTTATAACACGTACTATTCCACCATGGTGGGAAGGATCTATTTGAGACTTTAATTTCCCTAATATTATTAGCAATGACGTGCGATATCTTATCAGAAAGATTCTCAGAATCAACCTCAGGATTATTAAAAATAAAATGCGTTTGGTTCATAACTGCTTGCCAGTTTACTTTTTTGAAAATACGTTTATTTGAATTGAGGAGAGAAAGCTCTGTAATAATTGGACTATGATCACTTTCAAAGGAGCAATCTAAAACATAACTATTGCAGTATCCAGATATGCTTGAAGAACAAACTGTGAGATCTAGCAATGATGTTGCATCTGCTGAACTTCTATAGGTGGGAACAGTCGTGTTAAGAAGAACCAAATTAGAATCAGTAATCCATTCAACGAATTCATCACTATACCTTGAAATGTGATCCGATCCCCACATCGGGTGATGAAGGTTAAAATCACCAAAAATAATCATAGGAGCCATCAGGGATTCGAGAAAAGATTTGATTAATATAATATTAAATCCCCGTGGAGCGTAAATATTTACAATATAAAATGAAATATTTCGAACATGTATTTTAATTGCGAGGATTTCTAATTCTCTGGTTTGTTGAATCTGTATAGGAATCTGTTGTGCAGAAATATTGGAAGGAACAGCAATTAATAAACCACCACCTGATCTGTCTTCTCTATCTTTTCTAAAAATGATTTTATTTGGAAGATTTATATTATCGTGAATTGATAAAAAAGTTTCTTGGAAAACCCAGATATCTGCTTCAAAAAAGGGAGGGATATTTAACCAAATGAATTTATTTTTGAGGCCTCTACAATTCCATTGAATTATATTCATAAAAACTGAAGAAAAAAAAAAAAATTAACTAGAACGAACTATCCTCCCTTTGAGGAAAGAAAACCAAACTAATGAAGACAATAATTAGCCCCCAAAACAAAAACTTGAAGAAAAGAGACATATTTACAAAAACCCATCTTACTTCCGTAATTATCCCCTGTCCATGTTATTGGATGCGTCGCTTTCACTAGAAGCGCGTATTTTACGGATTGAGGATTTAGTACCAACAGCTTTTTTTTTTTTTTCCGCAATGGGTAGTGACTCGATTTCCCCATTTCAAAAATCTTGCTAAGTTGAGTAAGTACAGACTCGATTGTTTTCTGAAAAGCTTCCATAATTAAAGTGGTTTGCTTTTCTAATATTGCTTGAAAAGATGTTAGCATGTTTTCAAGTTTTTTTTTCCAGATAGTCTTGCATATCTAGATTAACTGTATTAGTCTGGATTACTGCAGAATAAGATGTCCTTTTATTGTCCCGGAACCTTCTGCGCGCTTCTCCCAATGTAAGATGTTGCTCACATTTCAATTCTAATATCTTTTTTTTCTTTTATATATTCGGGGCAATTTAATGAGTTAGCTGGGTGATCACCTTTGCAATTTATGCATCTTGAGTTATTAGAGCATTGTCCAGAATGTGGATCACCACAGTTGATACATATTGCAGTTTTTTGGCAAAATCTAGTAGAATGAAGAAAACTAAAACATGTTGTACATTGTCTGGGTTTATCGATAAAATTTTGAATTCGATGATTGATGAACCACAGTTTCACAGTTTCTGGTAGAGTGGTCCCGAGTATTGTAATTAATACTGGTGAGAATTGTTGCTGTGAACCAGTTTTAATAAATCTTCTCATCTCTATTATTTCAAAATTATTAGTTTCTTGTAGCTCTTTTGCTATCTCATTCAGAGATATATCAAGTGGTATTTCAAAAATAAGGAATCTTGACGTGATTCCCTCCCAAAAGAATATTCGTTTTAACAGACACATTGGAAATTTTCTCAAGAGAGAGTATTTGTGCTGCACATACTGGGTCTAGCGTAGAGAACCTTATCTTTCCATTACGAGTAAAAGACATACTTTTTATGTTTTCATGACGAGCAATTTTTTTCTTTATTTCTGCATTTAAAAGCTGTGGGTTAGACTTTGGAATCTGAGAGGATCCTTGACTATTTTCAACCAAGATATTGATTTCGGATATAATTCTTTGCCCAGCTCGTAGAATAATTTCCGCGTCCCTCAGAGAAGATCTGAAAAATTTCGAAAATCCTGTTTCCATTGTTAAACTATTATCGATTAAGGGTTGTTCAACATCAGAGACGATGAATCTAGAGCGATTCAGCTTGAGTCTTTTTCAAATCAAAAAACCAGAGAATAGAAATTGGAAAATTACCAAAAAAACAGAACCAAAAGTAGGAAAAAAATCCCTCTTGCTCTGAAAAGGGAACCAAAAATAAAAAAAGAATGATACAACCTGTTAAGACTTGAGGAAATGAATACACCACCTTCAACCTTTCAACCGACCACCTTCCTCCGATCCTAAATTCGAATCCACCTCGAAATGACCATGAAACGGAGCGGAAAAAAAACTACACTTTCACTTTCCCTTCCTAACGTCGAAAAGCCGTAATTTCAGTAAAGCACTCTATTTTCTTGCCAGATTCTAGATAAAAATATAAATAAAAACCTGTTGCCAATTATATTCTTGATAATTCTGAAAACTCAAATTCATATTTTAAAAAGTTTAAATTTCTTACTATTGCATATTTAAACGATACTTTGAAAAATAAAAATGTCAACAAACATTTTTTCTACTTCGCAATGCAGACTTGTACTTCCGGGTTCAAAAAGGTGCTGTAACGGCGTGGCACATAGTACACTAGGAGGCCTGACACACATAGCACACGATAGACTAGAAAGAGGGCGCTGCTGTGAACTGTTTTGGCCTTTGAGCGGGAAGAAGAGAAGAAGAGTCTGGAACGTAAGATGGACGAAGCTGCTTGTAGTTTCCGTTGTGAAATTTAATTGTAAATGAAATCATTAATATAGTGATGTGTTTTGATGGAAATAAAAACGGTAAATCCGGTTAACTAGAGCTCATTAATTCACCCAGTAGACGATCTTACAGACTGGTGGCAGCGATGCGACGAAACTAAAAACAGTGTCTTTAACAACAAAAGAAATAGTTGGGGTAAGTACTTTTCTATCTGAAAGTACCTTCAGGCGCATTTTAAATTTGATCTCAATTTTTGTATTAAAATATGGGTACAAATTAAATACAGCAATCATTCTTAATTCACTTTTTGTATTAAATGCTGGATTTTGATTATTTTAAAGCTTTTTACTTATCCCTGCTATTCTAGTTAATTTATGATTTGTTTTTAAATAAAAACAAAAATTTATCCTATGTAAAGGAAGAAAATTTATTTTGTCTGGGGTTGAATTAAACACATAAAATTGTTCTTTTTTTAGTTTTAGTTAGTGTATTCTGATTTAAAACTGTGTTTTCTATGTGTGAGATATAAATTAAAAGAGTCTCTCAACGGTGTTTAAAAAAAATCCATTGTAAACACAATATTAAGAATTTGTGAAGAGTGAATGATAAATAACTTATGAAAATTGTGATTATAGCATGATTTGAAGGTGCAGTGAAAAAATATATATGTATAAAGTGTATATTTAAGTAGAAATATTTTTGATTTTGCTGAGTCAACGAAATATTTATGACTTCTCTTTTACTGAGAGAAAAAAAAGCTGACTCATTACGTTTCAGAAGTTCTCAAGGTTAAATGCATAAATTATGTAGCTATTCCAATCGTATAAGAATTTGTTTTTATAAGTTGTTCAGTAAAATTTTTGTTTCAGTGGATTCAGAATACCAGCGGAATTATTTTACTCTCATTGTTATTATATTACTCTCATTATATTACTCTCATTGTTTACTCTCATTATTAAAGAAGTGTTTGGTTTTTCTGAAAAAAAAAAGTAAATCTGTAGATTTTATTTGAATGGTGTTCTTTGATTTAAAAGTGGTCAAAACATTGAAACATTTTCAATAAAAAAGAATGTGTTTGGTTTTACAAATATAAACATCTATTATTATTTTCGAGTTAAGGGTGAAGTTGTAGAATTTCTATAGATAGAATTTTTTTAATATACTTGCTCGCAATTGTTTGTTTTAAATTGAAAATAAATGACAATTAATGAGTGACAAATTAAATTTTGAAGAGACTTTATGAAGAGATAATTTGGACTTAAGGTGTATGTTATTGTTTTGCATTGAAATGTTTATTTTTTATTTTTGTGCTTGTTTGATTATTCTGGTATTGTAGTTACGTAAATATTTTAATCACTTGAAACTTTTGAAAAATAGAATTCGAACGTGCTGAATATGTATGTATTCGTTATAATTTAAGAGTATATTTGTGCATATTTTGGTACAGTGCAAAATCGATAACTACTTTTAGTTAAATAATATATCGAAAAATAAGTTTCTTACTCGTCTTATTTTAATTTTCTTTTTGGAAAGCATTCTGATCTTGTTAGTCCCTAAATCATGGCATATTTAGCTAAAGGTAATAAACCTGATCTTTTGTCAGTATGTGAGGAAATGGGGGTTGAAGTAGATCACTCCAGCAAGGTGGTAGATATAAAAAAAATTGATTCTAAATAGCGAATATTATGTTGAAGAGAAAGTTAAGATAAATTCTCGACAGAGTCATTAGTGATAGGAAAAAACGAGAAAGAAGTAAACAAGAAGAAAAAGAAAGGGAAGAAAGAAACAAACAAGAAGAAAGGGAAAGAGAAAGGGAAAGAGAAGAGCGAATGGCTCGAGAGGCCAGACAACACGAATTAGAATTGAGAAAATTAGAATTATCGCAGCAGAATCAACCATTAAATGATGAATCTGGAAGAAGAGTTGAAATTGGACCTAAGATTCAATTGACACAAATCACAACTAAATTTGATGAAAAACATGATGAGATTAGTTTATATTTGATTAATTTTGAAAGGAAGGCAGAATTAGCTCAAGTACCAAAGAAGGATTGGGTGGCCTACTTGTTGGCAGTTTTACCAGCAGAACTCTCTAATATGCTAGCTAGAGAACCTACCGAAAGGGCAAATAATTATGATTTTGTAAAGGATCTTATATTGAAGAGGTACAGGTTGAACAGCGAAAAGTTGAAGCAATGTTTTTACAGACATCAAAAATCAGCAGAGAAGTCTTGGAGGAATTATGCTCATGAGCTGAATAGTTATTTTACAGAATGGATAGCTGAATTGCAGGTTAAAACTTTCGAGCAACTGAAAGATCTATTAATAACTGAACAATTGAAGTACCGTGTTCCAGCTGAAGTAAGAGAGCATTTTCTTGATGACTAGATCAAGTTAAAAACTCCCTATGAACTTGCAGAGAAATTAGACGAATATGAACGCATCAAACAGAGTTTCAGAAGAGAAATCCCTAAGAAAAATAGTTACAAATTCCAAGGTGGTGTAAATTATAGTGGTGCCAGACCCTAAAAGGAAACTCCTAAAGACTTCAAGTCAAAATTTCAAATAAAAAGGGAACCTGTCCATGAAAAAAATCACGAGAAAGACTTTGAGAAGAGAAGACAGCTTCGATGTTATGAATGCGGGTCTTATTCACATCTCAGACCACAATGTGATAAACTAAAGAAGAATTACGAAACAGTCGCGTCTAATGAAACTGTTAGAAATGGTACTGATGTATTGGCTCCATATACAACTTTAGGAACAGTGAATGGAATTGAAATGCCTATACTACGAGATACTGGTGCAAATCTCGATTTAATATGTAAAAAATACGTAAAGCCTTCCATGTTTATAAATGAAACTGTGTGGATTCGAACTCCTCTGGAGGATACCGCAGTGTGTCTGCCAATGGCTGAAGTTGAGTTGGACTGTGTGTTTGGTCATGTGATTACGAAAGCTGCTGTTTTAAGAGATTCATTAGATCAAGGAAAATATCTTTTGGGAAATAAGACTGCTGCATTGTTTGAAGAAGTGAAGAAGAATAAAGAAATACAAGTGTATATGGTGAACGCTGTTGAAACACGTACGCAGAAGAAATTGACTGAAGAGAGTAAACAAGATCTTAATATGTCAGAAGAAACTATTCCTGAAAGTAACGAAAAGAATAAAGAATCTCCGGACGAACTGGATGATATTTTGCCTTTAATTCAACCTGAAATTTCTTAATCAAATCTTATAAAATTATCTCATAAAGATTTTGCAAAGGAACAAATGAACAGTGCTGAATTAAAAACACTGTTTGAAGAAGCTAAAAGTGGGTCTTCAAAGAAAAATCATTATATTGTCAAAAATAACTTACTATTTTACCAAAAAGAAGATAAGGATGGCACTAAACGTAAATGTTTGGTTGTTCCCGAAAAGTATAGAAAAAATTTGATGACGATAGGTCACGAGGCGGCTGCAGCTCATCTAGGAGTAACTAAAACGAAAGATGCCATATTCAAAACATTTTACTGGCCTAAATGCTTTAGTGATGTTGAGGACTTTGTAAAGACATGCGACAAATGTCAAAGGGTGGGTAAACCGCAAGATAAAAAGAAGGCCCCACTAAAAATTGTTCCCGTAATAACTGAAATTTTCACAAAGATTAACATCGATGCAAGTGGACCTTTACCAATGACACCGTCAGGAAATAAATATATAATTACGGCGTTATGTATGTCATCAAGGTATCCTGATGCCATTCCTGTAGCAAACCTTTGCTCAACAACTGTTGTAAATGCATTGTTACAGATTTTCAGCCGAATGGGGTTCCCAAGACAATTACAGACTGACCAAGGCACGTCATTCATGAATGCACTAACTACGGAATTTTTAGAAAGATTTGGAGTTAAAGTAGTTAGAAGTTCTGTTTATCATCCACAAAGTAATCCTGTGGAAAGAATGCACAGAACCTCGAAGAGGATTCTTCGTGTCCTGTGTCTGGAGGCAATTCCAGATTGGGAGAAAATTCTTCCTCAAGCCCTCTTTGCCCTAAGGACTGTTATACACGATAGTACTGGGTTTTCACCAGCTGAACTAGTTCACGGGGAAAATCTAAGGACTCCTGTGATGTTATTGTACGAGAAACTGACAGAAGAAGAGCATGTAGAAAGCAGTGTTGTGGATTATGTATTTGAACTCATTAATAGAATAAAAAGATGTCAGGAATTGGCCATCCTACACATGGAAGATGCCAAACAAAAACAGAAGTTGTGGTATGATCGCCGGACCGTTAAGCGTCAATTTCAACTGGGTGAACTGGTTTTGGTCATAGCTCCATCCAGGCCTAACAAGTTATCTGTTCAGTGGGTTGGCCCTGGAGAAATAGTGCAACAACTCTCTGAGACAAATTATGTGGTCAAATTCCCAGAGAAGGATAAAACTCACGTTTATCATGTTAATATGCTAAAACCTTATCACCAACGAGAGGAAAATATTAACTTATTGTGCATTAATCCTTTGAAGCATGACGAAGAAGAAGACATACCTAGTTTGGAACTTGAAAACGAAAGGTCGGGATTGTCCAAAATCATCAGCGATGTGCAGTTAAATGCAAAATTATCTCAAATTCAACGAGGACAGCTCAAAGAACTTTTATATGAATATAGTAATCTTTTTTCGAATATTCCTGGATGTACCGATTTAGCTGAACATGATATTGAATTGGAATCTGAACGAGCAATTGTTGCTAAGCCTTATCGTATGTCTCCTCGACAAATTGAAATTCTCAAATCAGAAGTTAATAAGATGTTAGAACTGAAAATAATAGAGCCAGGAGAATCTGATTTTACATCTCCATTAATACTTGTTGAAGCTCAGGGAAAGGAAGCAATGCCCTGTATCGATTACAGAATGTTGAATAAAGTAACTCGGACACAATTCTTTCCCTTGCCTAATATCGAGGAACTTTTAGAAAAGGTATCTGCAGCTAAATATATCTCTATCTTGGATCTTACTCGAGGGTATTGGCAAATACCCCTGAGTCCCCGAGCGCAAAGGTACGCATCGTTTGTGACCACATTTGGAACTTTTAAACCATTGAGGTTACCTTTTGGTCTGAAAAATGCGCCCTATTACTTCAGTCGACTTATGGCTAACTTATTAAGAAATTGTGAAGACTTTGCAGTTCCCTACCTAGATGATATAGCTATCTTTTCACTAGCCTGGGATGATCACCTAAAACATCTAAAAGATGTATTTGATCGCCTACGCTCCACTAAATTACATATCAAGCCATCGGAATGTCAATTTGCTCAAGCATACGTTAAATATCTTGGACATTTGGTAGGCCAAGGCTTAAGAACACCTGGAGAATTAAAGGTTCAGGTCATTAAAGATTTTCCAATCCCCACTAACAAGACGCAAGTTAGAGCCTTTTTAGGATTATCTGGCTATTATAGAAGATATATTCCCGAATTTTCGGTAATCGCAGCTCCACTGACAGATTTACTTAAGTGCTGAAATCGAAAATCAACCGTTGACTGGAACAGTTCTTGCCAGAATGCATTCGAGGAGCTCAAGACAAGACTATCTAAAAATCCAGTTTTATACAGCCCTGATTTCACAAAACCCTTCATCATTCAGTGTGATGCATCCAATCTTGGAATAGGCGTTGTGTTGTCGCAAGTATGTGAAAACGAAGAACATCCCATCATGTTCCTGAGCAAAAAGCTGTCGCTTGCAGAACAAAAATATAGCACTACGGAAAAAGAATGTGCAGCCATTATTTTTGCCGTGCAAAAGTTGAAATGCTATCTTGATGGACACCAAAAATTTATCATACAAACTGACCATAATCCCTTGGTCTGGTTAGAGAAAAATACTGGGACTAATCCAAGACTCTTAAGGTGGTCCTTGATTTTGCAAGCATTTAATTATGAGATTGCTTATCGGAAAGGAAAACAGAATCAGAATGCTGATAGTTTAAGCCGTATCCCTTAAAACGTGAAAAAAACACACACTTGTAATGAGAATTGATGGAAAAATAAGAATTTTCTTTGTATTATTATTTTTTTGTCTAGAATGATTGGTATTTGTATATTAGTATTAATATTTGATATTAGTATTTTAATTTTTTTTTAATATTTATTTGTATTTGTATATTAAAGTTTGCATTTGGTAGCAGTATTTCACCAAATGATATTTTGTAGATGTTACAGTTCACATAGACTAGTAGGGATAAGTTTAATGCCTTCCTTAAAATAAGGTACTAATTTCGGATAGAACAGGTACTTGCACGTTATTTTTTTTTAAAATATTTTTTAGCTCCGTTTAAAAGAAAAGGATTTCAAGAAATAATTCTTAACTCGCTACTACTGCATAAACTGATCCTATGTCAAGTATTTTTCAGGTATCACAGTAAAACTTTCCACTCAAATATCGTGAAAAGTTTTCTCCAGGATGGGAGGAAATAATTAGACTGTAACGGCGTGGCACATAGTACACTAGGAGGCCTGACACATAGCACACGATAGACTAGAAAGAGGGCGCTGCTGTGAACTGTTTTGGCCTTTGAGCGGGAAGAAGAGAAGAAGAAGAGTCTGGAACGTAAGATGGACAAAGCTGCTTGTAGTTTCCGTTGTGAAATTTAATTGTAAATGAAATCATTAATATAGTGATGTGTTTTGATGGAAATAAAAACGGTAAATCCGGTTAACTAGAGCTCATTAATTCACCCAGTAGACGATCTTACAGTGCTATCGAATGAAACTCAAATCCCCATAACTTAAGTTCTAAATAAGATAGAAACAAAATTTAAACACCATTTTAAAGAAAAAAGTTCATATTTTCAAATAACACTTAAATTAAAAAATCGAAAAATTTGATGAAAATGACGTTTTGAAGGTGTACGGATACCTTAATATAATGGCTGCAGATGGCGCCCCGTGTATGCATTCTAATCACAAAGTTAAACGAACTTTGTTTTAAAAGAAAATTACGGCATAAGCTGCTTAGATACATATTAACAATACTATATTTTATGAAAAGGAATATTATTTTTCTACACAAATATACCGGGTGGGCAAAAAGTCCGTAAAAACTTTAAAAATTCATAAAATCCGGAGAAATGAACGAAAAAAAACTTTGCAGGATCAGCATTAGTATGTCACGGGATTTTTTTAAGCTAGAAAAAAAAATAATTCGAAAATCATCCGGTAGGTGGCGCTGTTACAAGCGTCTGTGGTGTAAATATGCAAATTAGACGGCTATAAAAACCTTTGCTCTCAATGAATCCACATTCATTTCCCCATTACATACAATGAATGTGAACAAGGATGCTCAGTGCGCCGGATAAAGCTTTGTTGGTGAAGTTATTTTATACATGAACGTTAGGAATCAGCGACCATTGCCTTGCGTAAATTCCGAGTTCAGAAAAATGTGAAGAGTGGAAAAGGCCCTTTAACACCTGCAGGTCTCTTAAAGTTTGTTAAACGTTTTGAGGAAACTGGAAAGTTGGAGGATCGAGCACGAGCCGGACGACCATGCTTGAAAGAAGCACGTGCACCCTGCATTGCTGTCGAAATGGAAGCGATTGCGTCCGAAGCAGCTTCAGGGACCAACAGTGCTCGTGAAGCTGCCAGACGATTGGGCTTACCACCATCATCTGTCCGCAATATTCTTCGTCGAATCCTCCAGCTGTACCCATACAAATTGCAATCGTGCCATGAACTTTTGCCAGCAGATACCGCACAGAGGGAAGCATTTGCGAAGTGGGTCTTCTCTAAAATGGAACAGGATCCCACATGGGTTTTTAACATCTTGTGGACAGATGAAGCTCATTTCTCGCTTCATGGTGACGTTAACAACCATAACTGTCCCATTTGGGCGACCTCTAATCCACGTGAGTACACACAGAAGCCATTGCGTTCCCCAAAAGGGACAGCATGGTGTGGTTTCACGGGTTCATTTATCATAGGACCCTTCTTTGAAACGCAGTGCCCAGTAAATGGATGGATAACGGAAACGGTAAATGCTCAGCGTTATCTAACGCTTCTGCGGGAGACTGTCGTGCCATGTTTAATTCAACGAGGTCAGATTTCGAATGTCACGTTCATGCAGGATGGAGCAACCAGTCACACTGCTAACCCAGTTAAGGCATTCCTGATACAGACGTTCGGGGAAGACAGAATCGTTAGCAGACGCTGCAGGTACCCATGACCTCCTCGGTCTCCAGATTTAACACCGGCAGACTTCTGGTTGTGGGGATATTTGAAATCTCGCGTGTATCTATCCGGTCCATCAAGTCTGTTGGGACTGAAAGATGCGATCCGCAGAGAAGTATCCTCCATACATGCGGACGTGTTGCACTCTACCGTTGCTGGATTTGTCACTCGCCTGGAATGTCTTCTCCCCTGTGGTGGTGGTCATGTGGTGTAATAAAGTTGTGAAAGTTTTCTGTTCATTATGTATGCATTGTTAGTTTGATTTGCGTACATCAGCGCCACCTACCGGATGATTTTCGAATTATTTTTTTTCTAGCTTAAAAAAAATCCCGTGACATACTAATGCTGATCCTGCAAACAGTTTCTTTTTTCGTTCATTTCTCCGGATTTTATGAATTTTTAAAATTTTTACGGACTTTTTGCCCACCCGGTATATACAGTGACTCCCAAAATTGAGAGTACACTTAATTCCGAATTCACCATCGGATCACCAGGTGTAGAAATTCATACGCTATGTTAACGCACTTTTGTACATTCAGAATGCATACATTACTCTTCCAAATAACATTAAATGTAAGACATGGAAATTGGTTGAAACAAAAATATGAAGGTTTGAAAGAAAAACTACACCATTTTAATGTCACAAAATTGAGGGTACACTTCTTTAATCACTATGCAAAACTACCAGTAATTTTTTAAACATAAATTTGATAATAGATCTATAATAAAGGAAGGCTTTCACACAAAGGCTATCTGATAACAAATTTATGTTTGTGATTTGATGTCTTGATTAAAATGGAGAATCGGAAGGAAACGACGATCGAAGAGAGAAAACTTGTTATTAAACTGTCAAATGAAGGTAAATCCCAGCTGAATATTGCTAAAGTAGTTGGACGAAGTGTTAACTGCATCCAAAAAATCCTGCAAAAATTTAAGAAGACTGGTATGCTGGCAAATAACGAAGGAAGGAGGGAGAAAGAAAATTATGAACTCCATAACCGAGCGAAGAGTTATACATCAAGTGAAGATTGATCCTAAAATTAGTGCTCCTAAAATTGCAGCCAGTACCTCTAACACCTTAGGTCGATCGGTTTCTGCAGAAACGGTACGAAGGGTCCTAAGAAAGGCTGGCTATAATGGTAGAGTAGCTCGAAAAAAGCCCTTAATTGGTAAGAGGAATAGAGTCAAGCGATTGAAATTCGCTAAAGAACACATTTTAAAGCCTCAACAGTTTTGGAACGAAGACATTTTCAGTGATGAGAGTAAGTTCAACATCTTCGAAAGTGACGGTCGTCGTATGGTGTCGCGTAAACCAAATACATCACACCACCCAAAACACACAATTCCTACTGTGAAGCACGGAGGTGGGTCGGTGATGGTTTGGGGGTGTATGGCTGCGTCGGGGGTGGGAAAGCTAGTATTCATTGATGGAATCATGCACAAGATGGCTTATCTTAATATTCTGCAAAATAATTTGAAAGAAAGTGCTGATAAATTGGGACTGGGGTCGAATTTCATATTCCATCAAGACAATGACCCCAAGCACACTGCGTTTGTTGTATAAGAATGGCTGCTTTACCATTGTCGGAATCAACTTAATACACTTCCACAGTCTCCCGATTTAAATGTTACCGATCATCTGTGGTCCCACCTTGAGAGATCTGTGCAAAGACACATCAAATTACAAGCAAGGAACAATTGAAATCGGTATTGCAAGAAGAATGGCTGAATATTGCTCCCGAGACCACTAGACATCTTGTGGAATCGATGCCTCGGCGATTGGAAGCTGTCATATCAGCAAAAGGTTATGCTACTAAATATTAACTCTATTATTCATGATTTATGCAGGAAAATAGATGCATGTACTCTCAATTTTGTGATTATTAATTTCTGTTAATTTTCTTTATAAGTTATTATATGTATGTTTAAACTAAGAAATACTTTGTTTTATCATTCAAAATAATGAATTATGATCTAATAAACGCATCTTTGTTTAAAGGTTTTAATTATTTCCCTCATTTAATATAATTTTCTCATTCTAAACTTTGATTCCCGTTTTAAAAGTAGGTGTACCCTCAATTTTGGGAGTAACTGTATATTATATATATATATATATATATATAAAATGACTTGAATCACTTCAGAAACGTTAATTCTGCTTTTTTCCATGAAAAAATGAGGGGATCGCAAAGTAAAAAGAATATAAGGCAACCCTATGGATTACGTCATTGCGTGGGGTTCTGTCTTACTCCCCGTTACTTTCTAAAAATAGTCGTTGGGGAAAGGAGGGAAGGAAGGAGATCAGACAGATTGGGTAGCTCTTTTGAGCTTTGACCTAGGATTTTGAATCACTAGAATGTTATGACAAAAGATCGCTTAATATTTCGTATTTCAAAAACTATGCGTGTTGTTTTATGATAGTTCTAAGGAATTTTTTTATATTTGTAATAAAAATAATTTTCAATATAAAAAGTGATATCTCTAGTACAAGGAAGAATTTTTTCTTGATTTCTTATGAAATTTGCACATCATAGTATTTCAGTAATAAAAAATAATAACGTACAATGGATTTATACACTCCATTATATTACTATATAAATTTTAGTAACACCAAAAATTAAAAATTGTTTTAATTAACATTATATTCTGAACTCAGAATAATAAAATTTATTTGTTTATTAATGACAGAGCTGATGATTACTTTTCTCCTCGTTATTTTTCTAATTTATTCATAAAATTGTTTTTCTATAAAAATATACTTGAAACCTTATGGGAAAAATTCTTTTCTACCTTTTCCGATTAAAATTTTGTATATCTAAATTATTCAGAGTTAATTGTTATTCAAGTTATTGCTTTAAATACGAAATTGAGAATTTTATCTATATTAAATAATATTTTTATCCTTACATGCTCTAACAGCTTATATATATACATATATATATATAGCTGTAACAATATTACAGATATTAAAACCAAACATTGATAATCATGAAGTGAAAATATGTCGATTATATAAGTTAATTAATATTATGTTCGGTTCCATTTGGATTAGCTTTTTCACTGCAAGGAATTCTCATAAAGTAACACATTTTCTTGATTTGTTTATTTCACAATGATTGTGATGTTCTTTAATTACGCTATGCCGTAATTGTCATTCTCTCTCTCTCTCTCTCTCTTCAGTACAATACGCAAAAGGAGAAAGTTTACAAGACACAAGTGAATCTAAACCCAAGTAGCAGTTCTCAATTCGCAATGTTTTTAGATAATGTTGTATTCATCTTTATTATCCAATTTTATATCACTATTTTAGAGTGTTATACATACGTCAAATTGCTATTTTTAAAGTGCTCTCTTAATGCTTATTTTTAATAATTTAAAGAAATTACTAGGTGAAAAACTCAAAAAACACAATCTTTTCTTTAGAACTTTATGAGTTCCTTCATAAAGAGAAAATGCTTACTATTTAAAAAAATGTCATTTCTCTCGATTTCAAAATTGACACTCTTTAAAATGTTGTGCTTTGTTCTAATTTTATCCCATTTCTTAATAATTGTAATCTGACAGCAGTCAAGAAAGAAGAAATTGGCTCCACTGTGTACATACCATTTAGGCGACATAATAAGACCCAAGGTCCCTTATGTGCGTCACTGGGAACAAGATATTTTATGCAAAAATTGTATCAAAAATCCTAAAATTTCTAGCGACCCCAGATGCCAAGTCACGCGACCCTTATTTTAACAAACACTGGTTGAAGTTATGCAAAGAAACTGGTGCTCTCTAGCTTATCCAAAGGTTTCTTTTACCTGTTAGAAAAACTTCTTTTTGGGGAGCAAAGCAATTTTATTTATTTATAGTTATCCCAAACATTCAGCTTCAGTCACCTCACTTTTTTTAATTCTAATCACTTTAATTGCTTTATATAAGAGTTATGATGTTACTTAAATATCTCTAAATAAGCGCACAATTATTACAAATTTTGCACAATTTTTAATAACATAAAAATACAACTTTTAATAAGGGCTGAGTGAGTGAATATTTTTGTCGCACATTTTCGTTAATCGAGGGCTTTGGGCGACCGACCTCGTAATAACGAGCCATGGTCAAGTGACGAGGACGGCATCTGAGGTAGCATCCCGCCCCCTCTACTCTTTGAATCTCCAATCAAAAACAGATGTAAAGCGTGACGTCAAAAAAGCAGTTGAAGTTTTATTTTTTTAAATTTAAAAACCATAAGATGACCAGGACAAAGTGTAATCTTTTCTCAATAGTTTGTGAATGAAAGTTTTGGTTTTTATTCATATGAAATTAAAAAGTAATTTAATAAAAACATAATTAAACTTCAAAAACAAAGAAAGAAAAGATGAACTGAGGATGAACATCGTAATTTTCAAGAAAAATTGGAATTGCAATATTATATTTTTATGCCCAAAGCAAGAATAAAATATTGTGCCGCCTGACATGTAAAAACTGTAATTAAGTTGCTAAGGAATATAATTTCTAAGGCATTATGACACAAAACCCAAAACAAACTATGACTAATGTGTTGTAAAACTTTGTGAAGACGAGTTGTCGGAATTGAAATCAACTCTTAAAAAATGATTAAAATATGTTCACAAAATTTGTTGAGTGAGGGAATGAGAGCGAATATTAACGTCGCGCTGTTCAGCTACTCGAGGGAGTTTGGCGACGAACCATGTTCAAGTGACGAGGTCGACACCTGAGCTGGTACCCACTCTCTTAACTTCCAAACGACACCATTTGGAAGACGTTTGAGCCTCGACATATTTAATGTGCATCGGCTTTGTGGTGCAAGGCTCAAACTCATAGCTCGAGTTCGTTACCTTGACCGCCAGGCTACTACAACCACCTTTTGTTTTTATAAAAGGAGATATTTGTGATAATAATCGGTTCTTTCTAGGAAATGGCTATTAACTCATACTTTTACTACTGAAGCCTGTTAAAAAATTATTTTTATCGGAGCAAAGAAATTTTATTTATTTTTTGTTATCCCAAACAATCAGTTTTTAGGTCACTTCATATTTTTAAATTCCAATAATTTGAATTGATTTATATAAGAGTTACGATGTTAATTAAATATATTTTTCAATGAGCACACAATTATTACAAATTTTGCCCAATTATTACAAATTTTGCACAATTATTACAAATTTTGCACAATTATTAATAACAAAAATACAACTTTTAATAAGGGTCGAGTGAGTGAATATTAACGTCACACTTTTTCGTTAATCGAGGACTTTTAGCAACCGATCTCCTAATTATGAACTATAATCAAGCGACGAGAATGATACCTGAGCTACCCCCCCCCTCCTCTACTAACTTCCACACCATTCCAACTGGAGGAGGTTTGAACATAGACATGTGGCAGTGGTAGCCGAGTGGTTAAGGTATCGGATCGTGGCTGTCCTTGTCACGAGTTCGAACCCACTACCACTTAAGACCCGCCGTGTAAGGGAGCGATGCACGTTATATTTGTCGAGAGCTCAAACGTCCTCCCATTGGTGTGGTGAGGAAGTTATGAGAAAGATCGTACCAGATCAGGTGTCGTCCACGTCACTTGACCATGGTTCAAAATTACGTGGTCCGTCGTCAAAAGCCCTCGTGTAGATAGCTGTACAGTGCGACGTTAATATTTATTCACTCACTCACTATTGATCGTTCCGGTGTACGCCGAGATTCGAATAATTACGCATTCCTCGAATTCTGAATTACATCGTTGATAAAAGTGTCGCATAACAATACACCTGACATATTCTATGTTGTACATATAAATGGAAATTCAAGTTTTAAGTCACATACTGTTATTGATTTTAGTAACAATAATAATAATTTGATGTTAATGTCATTAGATAACAATAAGCGATTAGCTTCTATATAATATAAATGAAGGTTTAAACAATTTTTGTCTCAAAGAAAATTTTCAGCTCCTTTTTCCCAATTCATTTCAAACATATTGTTTAATTTTTACGCACGCGTGTGTGTTGGGTAACCAAATAACAGCTTAATTTAATGTAGTAACTCAGAAAATAGAATACATTATGTGGTATCCTGTTGAAGAAAATGTAGAAATAAATTGTACTGAACTTTGAATTTCTGAATTGTTTTATAAGAAACTCTCATCAAGAACATAATAAGTTTCGATACAAGTCTTTAAAAAGAAAACGTCATTTTTCAGTGAAAATGGTCATTAGAGCACTTTTTCATAAATTGTTATAATCTTTTTTAACCAAATTTCCATTTCTTATTTTATAAATTAATGTTATGATTTCTGGTATTTATGAAAATACGACAAAACTGTGTACTAAAAATTCCATTTTAGACGACATAAACTGGTTAGGGAAGCAACTGAAGACAAAAAAAAAGTATCCGGTCTCTCCCTCTTGATCCCGCCACAATGGAAGAGAGGGGGGGAGCCCATTCTTTGGTTTTTATGACTGCTTGACCCGTTTGCCCTTCTTCACTGTTCAAAGACGAATATTGCTCCTCGTACATTATGCAAGAAAAAACTTGTGCTTTCTATCTGTTAATGTGTTTCCTTTAGCTATTTGAAAGTAATTTCTACTCCTCCCAAAGAATTTTTTCTTCCTTTTGTCATCCCAAAGAATCAGCTCGTTGGCTTCATATTTTTCAAATCCAATAATTTGTATTGATTTATAAAAGAGAGAGAGAAAGTTACTGTGTTAATTAAATATCTTCAATGAACGCACAATTCAAAAATTATTAGTAACATAAAAATACATATACTAATAAAGGCCGAAATCTGTGCTTATAACAAAGTGTTGTTTCATACATCAGTATATAATTTCATTAATTCAAGTGATTAATATACATTTATTGAACGTATGTAACGTATATGTATATATATACTACGTTATTTTATTTAAAAGACCAAGTTTAAAAATGAATCTATAAATAATTAATTTAAATTCTTTTTCTTAGACATGATCCATAAAAAGATAATTACATACTTATCAAAAAAATTAAACCTTAGTCACAGAACAGCTAACCATGAATTGCAGTACCAATAGTGAAAAAGTGATATATGGCAATTAGACTTATTCTATACTGCATATGTAAAGTAAAATTCAAGTTTTGATTCATACAGTTATTGATTTTAATAACAATAATAAGGATTTATTATTAATACCATTACATTACAGTCAGAGATTAGCTCTCCTAAATGATACATAATCATAGGTTAAAACGATTTTTGTCTCAGAAAATTACAAGCTCTTTTACAACCTTCTTCAGTTGAAAAAAAAACGTATTAAAAAATTAGAGATTTACAGACATTATTAGTTTCTGTTTTATGCCTTTGCAAATTTTAAATGTGTTTTTCTCAGATTTTCATTTTGGAAGATATGAAAGGGTTTTCTATTCAATAATTTTTTTCTGTTCAAGATAATTTTAAAATTTTTTTGAAGATTATATGTATATATATATGTTCAATAATAGTTTCATATAAATTTATATCTGAGAACTCTCGCTAGTTTTTTAAAACATTTAAGTTAATATTTTAAAAATGTTTATATTTCTTCCAGGTTTCCAAATTTAACAATATTCATGCTTTTTCTCGGATTATATAAAAACATTATTAAAATTCAACAAGGAAACAGGTTTTCAATTCCATACCAACTTAAGAAAGTGTAATAAAAAGGAAGCTTAATTTGGGAATTAATTCGACGAATATAATATAGTCGGCCCTCTCCATTTTACGAACCTCTATCTTGCGAATTTCTTTATTTCGCGAACTTTTTCATGAAACCAAGATCATTTTATGATTTTCTTCGTCAAATAACCTCCAAATAGCTAAGTGTGCATTTTCCATTCATTGAACTTTGGTTTTAAGTGGTTTTTAAACTACATTAAAAGATAAATCACCATTTAACGAAATTTTCCAACTAACGAACTTTTCTTCAGGTTTAGCGACGACTGTAATTTAGTGAAATTTTTGTCATATTTTCCTTCGTATCTGAAATAATAACATTAATTTGTAAAACAAGAAATAGATGTGTTTGAAAACAGAATTATACAAACTTTTTGTAAAAAAATTGCTCTGGGTTATTTTCTTAGAAAAGTAACATTTTCTTGTGAAAGACTCAAATTGAAAATCATTATTTCCCTGATGAGTATTTTTATACAGCAATTTCAAATGCAATTTGTATCTAAGATATGAGCAGAAAGAAATTACATACCTATCAAACAAAAAAAATTGAAATAAGTATGCTAAGACAAATAAAAAAGATATCTCTACAAAAATAAAACTGGAGGTCTCTCTATCGAATCCTTCCTGCAAAAATTAAGACTCCTTTCTAAATTCAATCTTTATTCTTAACCCTATGGGCAATGTTTATGATACCCAAGAAAATGTAAACGTACTTGTTCAGTCACTCGTAAATATCCCAAAATATTTATGGACGCAATAATAGAGCTTAAAAAATTCTTCACTGACTACCCATCTCTTTTAGAGCTGGGAAGACAGTTGAGAAATGCTCAGGGTAATGAAAGGGTAGATGTCTTCTACCGCCATCTTATCAGCCTTAATTAATGGACCCAAGTTGCTTCGGGTTTAGATTAGCATCCTGGAATGCGAACGGAATAAAGTCACGCATTGTCGAGGTGCGTGACTTCATAGATAAGCACCATCCCGATGTATTTTTAATTCAAGAATCCCACCTGGGACCGGGCGATAACATTCATATTCCAAACTACACGGTCTACCGTAACGATAGACCGCACACCACCAACACCAGAACGAGAGGCGGCACGGTAGTTTTACTCAAGCCTTCCCTCCCTCACTACCACACACCGACACCGCCGATGGGTACGGTGGAAGCGACCTCGGTCACTCTCACCCCGCCCGGAGGCGACCCACTAGTAATCACCTCTCTGTATATCTCAACCAGCGTGAGCTATCAGCACATCCACACTGATGTGGAAGCACTTTTTAGCCTAGGCAACGCTTCCATCATCTGCGGAGATTTCAACGCCCACCATATTTCCTGGGGTTGTCAGCGAAATGACAACCGAGGCAACATCATTAAGAATTTAATAGACAGTACAGACACAAATTGTTGCTCCAACTACACCTACACGCTTTGGCTACAGCTCCGCATCCATCATAGACTTTGCTCTGACGAGAAATATCCACTGGCTTAGCCAAGTGGAATCGATCGCAGAGTTAAGTTCTGACCACAACCCATTAATCATTCATTCGACACAAACACACGTTTCGCTTTTCCGAAGCGAAACGTTTCAACAGACTGGGCGGCCTTTCGAGAACTCCTAAGTCCCGCCCACTACACTTTTCACCCAATCACTGCGCGCACGGGGGAAGACGTCGACACACAAGTTGCCGACCTCGCCGACGTGATCATAAATACCCACACACTCTCTTCCAAGCCGATTCGAAGCAGGAATTCCTACTACGTTTCGGACGAAATCCGACAGCTCATGATCGAACCGAACAGAGCCAGGAAAACCTGGCAGTTCACGCGAGATCCGAGTGACAAGAGAGTGTTGAACAACATTCAGAACAGAATACACAGAAAGGTCAAAGCCTTTCAAAACAAGATCTGGAAGGACGAACTTCGAGCTCTTGACCCCGACGACGGATCCCTTTGGGAAATGTCGAAGGAGTTAAGAAAGAAGTCCCCAGTCTACTCCCTTAAAGGCCAGGCCGGGATCGCACACACAGACTCTGACAAAGCCGAGGTGATTGCATGCTCCTTGGAAAAACAATTCCAAGAGAATAACATAACTAACTCCTCTGATTATATTATTAACAGGGTGGTCGAAAATTATTTCTTGAACGAGAATAATTTCGATGCCCCCTCTCCCCCTCCCATGCCCTCGGAAATTCTTAATTATAATAAGAAAACGCAAATTAAGCGCGCTCCAGGCAGGGAAGGGATAACAAACAAGATTCTTCGAAATCTCACCCTTCCGGTGATTTTTCAAATAACTAATATTATTTCTAATATTTTCATCACCGGACATTTTCCAGAATCCTGGAAACATGCGTCGGTGATTCCCATACTAAAACCTGGAAAGCCCCGTAGCGCTGCTGACAGTTATAGACCGATCAGCTTGCTACCTGTGCTTTCCAAGCTTGCAGAGAGATTAATCCTCTCAAGACTAAATAACTACCTCACTACTAATAAAATACTAATCTCCCAACAGCACGGATTCAGGCCTCAACTATCCACATCGCACCAGTTGCTCCGGGTAGTTGAATATGCCAAGTCTGGATTCAAATAGAAAAAATACACCGGGGCCGTTTTTCTGGACATCCAGAAGGCCTTCGATCGTGTATGGCATACGGGCTTACTCTATAAGCTCATTAAAATTAACGCTCCTCCCCAACTAATACTGATCATTAAATCCTTCCTGAATAACAGATCCTTTGCCGTCAGAGTTAATGACACTCACTCCTCGACAAAGCAAATAAAGGTGGGGGTGCCGCAGGGCGCACTCCTTTCCCCCACCTTATTTAACATATACATAAATGACATACCAAAAACACGACAAACGACCGTCTGCCTTTACGCGGACGACACTGCGATCCTCACACAAAGCGCAAACAAGAATTGCATCACCCACTTTCTTCACAGGCACCTAGCAGAGCTAGAGGACTGGTACAAAAAATGGAAAATTTCCATAAATCCTGAAAAAACAGAAGCAGTCTTCTTCTCTGTTGGGCACGGCACCCGCAAGCCACCGCCCATATACGTACAGAATCACCCGGTCCCCTGGTCAAAATCCGTTAAATACCTAGGTGTCACCTCAGACAAACACCTCTATTTTAAAGATCATATCATTAAAATTAATAATAAATTCCGAGCTTTAGCTTGTCTTTATTACCCCTATTTCACTCGGAATTCTCCGTTGACAATTAAAAATAGGTTGCTTATCTATACTTCCATACTCAGACCAGTACTCCTTTACACTTCTCCCGTCTGGGGGCATGCTGCTAAAACTAATATCGACCGACTAGAAACCTCAAAATGTAATTATTAGAGGACTAACAAACTCCCCATGGTTTGTGAGAAACGAGGATCTTAGATTCGCGTTGAACCTCACAACCGTGCGGGAGACTATTAAGAAAATAGCCACTAAATTCTTCACTAACATTGAAACTATCGATGATAGAACTTTAAGAAAAATTGAAATTTATACTCCAGATCCTAACTTTAATAGACCCCGTAATATTTTACTCTAGCATTTGTTCTAACAGGGAGACTTGTCTCCCACCCTGACTTCTGCTGGGTATATCGGTTTCAATTTGGAGCATCATCTTGATATAGTCTAGGCGAGCTAGATAGATCTCCTTTTCTTTTCCGGAGGATGGGATATCAGTTGAGCTCCGCTCAGTAGAGATTGGACCGAGGTCCTGCATAATTATGCTTTGGTCAAAGACCTGGTGTTCCATAACACGTTTTGCTCGGACGAGAGTCAGGGCTAGAATGGACTTTTTCAACCGACTCCACCCCCTTCTCAGTAGCTGCCTCCCGATTGGTCGAGCGTAAATTTACACTAAGATCCTTAAATCCGACCGCTTCTGCGGCCACTCCTATCGTAGCGGGTGGACGAAGGAAGGAAAGGAACCGGTTCGCCGGTCTCTCCCTTCCCTAGCCGCCTAGCGCATCTGATTCTATGCCGCCGGCTCTACCCCTCTTCGGAGGGCGAGTCGACAGGCTCCTGAGGTATTTCTTCACTCACCCACACTCAAACGCAAACACTACTGCTTCCAGCAACCCCCCTCCTTAGTATTTTTATTATATATTGGCAATTACTTTAAATTCTAATTTTGTATACTTTAAAATCAAAAAAGGGCAATTACCAATGTGAATGTCAACAACCAATTTCTGAATGATAGGAGATGAAGATCTCGGAATGAGATCAGGCGCTCCAGGCCCACGAATTCAACACCTCGTAAATATCCCAAAATATTTGCACGGCTTAAAAAAAAAAAGACTGCGCACCCTTTTCCGCAGCAATTCTAAAAGACAGCACACTCTCTTACAAAACTTTTTTTTCCCCTTTCTCATTCAACGAACACTGCACCCCGTATGGTTTTGAATAGTTTCTTTATTTTACTGCAACTGCGCATGCGTTCTGAAACCGACTATATCTGTCAATCATTTCTTAAGGCTACAGTGGACAGTAAAAAAAATTTTTTTTTAATTTTTTACAAACGTGCCCCAAATTTTTACTGGCTGTATGTAACTTAGAATTAAAACCATATAAAAAATTTGGTGAGAAAAAAATGATTAGTTTTTAAAAAATTTAAAATTAAAAAATTTTTTTAACGAAAATTTAAAAATTTCAAAACGTTCCATGCGTTTTAATTTTTTTTTTAAATTTTATATTTTTACCTGATTTAACTTTTTTAAGCAATTCTTTACAAATGTATGCATACAACGTAATGTTTTATATGATAATTTACAAAATATGGGTAAACGCAAATTTTTATATAAAAATTTCAAGAATTTTAATGATTTCCTACATAAAAAACTTTAATTTCTTCTTTCACCCTATCACTATTACTACAATGCATCCAAGAATTTATAAGTATGCATTAGATGAATACTTTTGGAAAGTTTTGTTATAATTCGACAAAAATTGCAACGCATGGAACATTTTGAGTTTTGGTTTCGAGGCAAATTTTTGATTCTGAGAAAAACAGCTTTTTTTATTTTAAAGGAAATTAACCTTTTTTTTTTTTAAATTAAAGATATAAATATGAATTTGAAATTGAAAAACACTAATATGATACAAATATAAGATAGATGCAGAATATATATACATAAGGCTCTGCAATATTTATTGTAAGTCACATTGACACGTGGTATATACAGTGAAAAAAATTGAAGTAAGCTAGAACTTTCTTATAATATCTGAAGTAAATTAGCAGAATGTATTTCTCATTGTTTTATCTCAACCAGATAGTATATTATATATTTCATTAATCATGATGAGTAAAAATAAAGTATTTCAAAGGGATTAAATTACAAAAATTCAATGCTTTCGAGGAAGCTTTCATTTTTTAGAACAGCTATTTTTATTCTAAAGGAAAAAACTTAGTTTTTTTAAAAACAATTAAAGACATTCATATAAGTTTGAAAAACACTAATATCATAAAGATAAGATAAACATAGAATATATGTATAAGATTCTGCAATATTTATTGTAACAGTCGCATTGACATGTAATATATATAGTGATAGTAAGCAAGAACACTCACACACATTCCAATAAAATCTAAAGTAAAATAACAGAATGTATTTCATTATTTCATCAACCAGGTAATATATTATGTATTTCATTAATCACAATGAGTAAAAATAAAGTATTTCAATACAATTAAATTACAAAAATTCAAAAAAATAACTAATCTAATTACACATAACAAGAAAACTGGGTAAAATCCTAGGAGGACCCACTGCTGTTTTTGGTGCCAAAAAGTTTTCGCCAAAAAGCGCCAAATTGAAGGTTTTCAAAAAGGCGTCAATGACGAAAAACTCTTGGGAAGCGCATGCGTCAGCGGGGGATGAAATGGGCGTTTCGCAAAGATGAAAACGAATAAATACATTAAATTAATCATTATATAAAGAAAAAAACGGAGAAAGCAATGAAATTCATTTTAAAAAAGCATTCTAAAACCAGTGTGTACAACATGATTTACATTTTTAAAAAAGGACGAAAGGGGCGTTTCGCAAAGATAAAATCGAAGAAATACATGAAATCAATCATTTAAAAAATTTTTAAAAGACACTTACCTTACGCTTGCATTTCGTCATGTTCCGTTGGTGGATACACCCTTGCGATGGATGCAAGGAATTCATGAAAATTGTCATTCACCAACTTGTGACCTATTCTTATTAACTTTCAAGTCATTCACCACGAACGCATTCATGCTCTTGCCAAACCAATATCTCGTCAAACGCAAGATAATTATTATAGCTTGGTTTGCTTTCGCTAAACCAAGTGCCCTTTCTCACACTCCGAACAACGTCGTGGCGATTATCTTTCGACTGGTTGCGGCAACGCCATTCGTAGCCGTCAACCGTTCCCTTTCATTCTTACAAACGCATATTTTTTTTTAAACCTCGGACATTCATAACGAGAAGCAATTAAATTAGCTTTCATACACCATTCTAATGTCTCTTTCTTCCCCTTTGTGCCCAGGAGCACAAAGAAACCTGTCGTAGCCTCACTTTCAATTAATTTCCTTTCACACGCCATTCTTAACAACCGGTGGAGAGCAGACTTTCTCAAACGAAGTCAAATGTCAAAATGACGTTTTTTTCGGAAAAGGCGAAAAACGTTGTACTTTTTTAGGGTTGCCATTTTTTAGGTGATTTGAAAATCTAAATTTTTGGATGAAATGGAAGGGTTACCATATTGTAACCTTTATCGCTCAAAATTTGGCGAAAAAAAATTTGGCGACCAAAAGTGAGTCCTCCTAGGATTCAACCGAAAACTGTTTGCTAAGTCTGATAAAAAAAAATTTAAAAAGCACCGGCACTATAGGCTGCATTTGTATTCGTGGCATTTTTTTCCTTTTCTTTTGTTTCGTAGAAATATTCTGAGAAATGCGTCGTTTATCTTGTCTTTCTGCAATAGTCAAAGAAAAACTGTCATTTAGACATGAGTCCTCTTTCGCTTCAAGAGATTTCACATAGCCCAAATTGTGCTTTTCGATGGCATCCATTACTGCTATTTCCAGCCTTCTTTTGGAGACGAATACCTCTTTTGGGCATTTTCGCCAAATGCAGCTATGCAGACTTTCATTCGAATTTTGCGTCTTGCCTGCTACGCATCTTTCAAGAATGATGTCTGAAGCTAAACGTTGATAAACAGGCATAATTTTCTCCACTACTTGTGGAGACAAGTAAGTTCTCATGGAATTGTGTGACCCTGGGGTTTCACCTTTGGCTATAGCTCTTTTATAGAAACACCATGATGATTCCCCTTCAGGACACTTACCATGCATAGGCTTTTTGTCAGTTGACGAGCAATGCATCAGGCTGGCATATATAGCAGTCTTCATTTTATCGGTATCAGGGGCATTATCTTTTATTGCCTTTCTATAGTAATTTTGCAACTTTGTGATGTTTTTATCTGTAAGACTTCCCTGCTTACGCCCACCAAGAGTCACTTTTTTCACCTTCCATTCTTTTACTTTGTTACGTAATGATGTGCCTAGCCTCTTTGCAATATGATTCAGGCACTCTTCCTTTTCGATTTTTATATCAGAACCATATATTTTATTGTCCGACAAAAATTGAAAAGTTTTTTTGAGTCACCATCACTCAGCATGGAAACATCTCATTTGGCAATCACTAATTGATCGCCTCCCCATAATTAGTGCAGCGTGCATCTCCATGGCTCCAGAAGTTCCATCAAAATTTTTGTCACACTCATCCGCATGTCCTTTTTGCCATATGTGGAACTCCGCCCAATCGACTCCCATATCTCGACCAGCAACTACACAATTATGACAGTATTTCGACAATACTTCAAAGTCAAGGACAAGTCCACTAAGGATATCGATGATTATTCCTAATCCTAGGTTAGATGTATGTCCTCGCTTTTGCCAAGTACCGTCATATGATACACTCACATCAATTATTTCCTGATTTTTTAGAGAAGCATCAACTTTTACGTGAGCTTCTCTGGCAGCTTGACGTGACATTTTGAGCATTTTTTTCTTCACCTCTTTGTTTTTCACGGATAAGTTGTGCATGCATTTGGCAAATGTTTTTCGGTCCATTGTTGGCATGTTGAGCACAGATGAAAACGTTTCCAAAGCAGCATGCCCTCAGCCTATGGATAGGAAGGCACTCACCAGTTTGCTGTTTATATCATGTGAATTTTTGGCCTCTTCTTGGAAACTTGAAAAAACACTTCCATAGCTTTCATGACATGATTCGCATAAAAGTTCCATCTTTGTAGAATACCCCATGGAATGGTGTTGTTTTATAACAAGGGTACAGTTTGTACAATATTTACAAGGAACTTTCTGCAATAATTCAGAAAACACAGCCTTGTGGGTGAAAATATAGCTTGCCTCAGGTTGGGAAGATGTACTCGGTTCAGACAATGTATCTCTCTGCAATACCATACTATTACTGTTTTTTTCATCAACAGTTTTAGAAGATTTCTGCCATCGCTTCTTACTATTTTCAGCCAACATCTTTCTCCTTTTGGTAGGACGACCTTTAGGTTTTCTATATCTCGATGACATAAGATCCATTATAAAAATTTTAAATAACAAAGGCAATTTAAAATGAACTTTAGTTCTGAAAAGAACTTTTTGTTTTGGTAAAATCAAAATAAAGTTTGAATAAAATTGAACGAAAAATACAAACGAAAGTTCGAACGAATTGTAAACAAATAATGCCGATTTAGGTCTCAGATACAGTTAAAACAAATTGTTGCCATCCAGACCTTGATAAATTAACATTTAAAAATAAAAATTAGAGAGGCTATGTCTACAGTAAATAAAATTCGTACTGTCAAAGTACATGACAGCTTTGTCAGCATGACATCAGAATGTAAACAAAGGGGCGTGGTCATGGATGACTGAATCGTAACTACCCCATAACTCAGTAAAAAATGCATGAAACCAAAAATTTTTTTTTGCGTTTGATAGAGAGGCTAATATAATATTAAAATAAGCCAAAAAAACTTTTTTCGATATTTTAGTCAATTTTTCACATTTTAACTGTCCACTGTAGCCTTAACCACACCCCGTTGCTATAGTAACGAAGGGTTATCTTTTTACAAACATTATCGCTTTGATGTCATCCGAGTTGCAAACAATGCCATCTGTTGGATGAAGGTAGTTTTTGAAAATATGACCGTTGGCATTTGAAATAATCCAAGCAAAAAAGCAGGCGTTATTGCATATTGGAAATCATTAATTCCGTACAAACTCACCCGCCCCTCCCAAAAAATTTTTTTTTTATTACTACAGTTAATAATAAAACTTGTTGTTTAGTGAAAACTTAATGTACATTCCATGATCATTGTTAGTTCTGTTATTGAACAGCGCCCTCTAGCGGCTTGTAAAGAAAACGTCAGTGTAAGTGTAACACTCACTCCGAGAGGTTGTGTACGGAGTAGAGAGAGAGATTAAAAATATTACAGTCCACTGCGTGTGTTTACTGTGTGTGTGTGTTGAGTCAATTCATGGTCCGTCGAGCCGGAGGTAAGCGACCGAATGGAAATGTGTATTTGTGAAACCGTGGATTATCAAAATTCACAGTGAAAAAAAAAATATATATAAAAGTGATTGCCAAAGTGTGAATAGAGTAGCGAGCAGCGTGAAACAGCGATCTGAGGAGGTAGGTGCAATTAATTGATCCTTCTATTAGTGTCCTTAATTCATAAATATGTCTTTAAATAAATTAGGGAAAGACGAGTTAAAAATCGTTGCGGAAGAGTTAAATTTAACTGTACCAGAAGGAGCAAAAATCGCTGGCTTAAAAAACTTAATTGTAAATAGAGACGCTTACAAAAATGATAAAGAGTTAGTTCAATCTGCAATCGATTATGCTTTGGCGGAAATTAAAAATAAGAGATTGGATAGTGAAATTAAGTTAGAATTTGAACGAATTAAATTAGCGCAATTGCAAAAACAATTAGAGCTTGCAAATATCCAGAAGAATTTACCTCAAAATTCCGATATTCGAAATCCGAGTGTTTTTGAAACTGCCGACAATAATAATGTTGAGACTTTGTTAAAGTCCGTGAAAACTTTAACAATACCCGTACCTTCAAGAGTGGAATCATATAATTTATTTTTCCAGTCGCTTGAAAAAGCATTCAAAATAAAAGAGGTTCCCGAACAATTTAAATGCGAAATTCTTTTAAATATTCTAGGTGAGAGAGTTAATAATTTACTTGTTCATGTTTCCGAAGAAGAGTTAAATAATTATAGTAAGCTTAAAGATTTAGTATTAAAAGAATTTTCTCCCACACCACAAGAATGCTATAATAGATTTCAGAAAGCGCAAAAATTAAGTTCAGAGAGTTATGTGCAATTTGCATCACGATTATGCGCGACATTTGAGTATTATTGTCAGCTGCGCAATGTGAATGATTTTAAATCATTGTGTGAGTTAATTGTATCGGATAAAATAATGAACACACTGGACAGAGAATTATTGTCTTACATGAGTATAAAACAGGGAGAGAAATATTTTAAACCACAAGAGTTAGGGCGTGAGTGTGATATATATTTGTCATCGAAAGGCAAAATTAAAAATGAGATATTTTCTAAGCCCTTTTGTGAAAATTCCAAGCGTTTTAATTATAATAAACAAAAATTTAATGCTAAAATACCGCGAGATGGATCGAATGTATTTTTTTCCGAGTTAAAAAATGATAAATGTGTATTGTGTAAAAATAATCATACTTTACAATTTTGCCCACAATTTAAAATGTTTTCTGTAAACGAAAGAGTAGAATTTGTTAAAAATAATAGACTTTGTTTTAAATGTTTTTCACCTCAATGCAGCGTTAGTAGATGTAGATCAAAAAATTGTTTCTGCTCGAAACCGCATAACAAACTATTACATTACCCCAGAGAAAGGAGAGGGAATTCCTTCTTCCCCCTTGAGACGATGACAGACGTT
This sequence comes from Trichonephila clavipes, assembly GCA_019973935.1. Lineage (NCBI taxonomy): Eukaryota > Metazoa > Arthropoda > Arachnida > Araneae > Nephilidae > Trichonephila > Trichonephila clavipes. The sequence goes on from BMAU01018216.1 coordinate 58,502, forward strand.
AACCAGGAACCCCAATTCGCCTTGAGTTCTTTCGTTCCGAAAGAAGACGAAGCACATATCGTGGCAACGGCGTGTTTTAAAAACAAATGCCTTTTGAGTACTGCTTTAATTCTAGTGAAAGATAAATATTCAGAATGGCAGACATTTAGAGCCTTGTTAGACTCGGGAAGTGAAACTTGTCTGATTTCGAATGAGTGCGCGAATAAATTACGACTTAAGACCGAAAGAACAAATACATTAATCTCGTGTTTAAATGATGCTTCTATGGTAGTAAATGGGTGTGTTAAAGTGGCGATTTCTAATCAAAATAAATCTTTCGAAAGGGAATTGGATATGCTCGTAGTTAAAAATCACTGATTTTATTCCGCAGAAAGCGTTAGAAATAAATTCTGATTTTTATAAATTTGTGGAATTAGCGGATTCTAAATTTAATGTTCCCGGCAAAATTGATTTATTATTAGGTGCAAATATATTTTATGAGTTATTGAAACCGGAAAGAATTAAAATAAAAGATTCGCAATTACTGTTAGTCAACAGCGTATTTGGATATATAGTAACGGGTAATTTAGATTCAATAAATGAATCTAAGGTTCACTGCGGTTTGATTCGTGATGAGGATTTGAATAAAAATTTAGAAAAATTTTGGAAATTGGAGGAGTGATACAAGAGGACTTATATGCGCAAATGCTCAGGTTCAGAACTTACACGTATGCATTTACAGCCGACATTAAAATGATGTATCGAACTATATTAATTAACCCTAAACAGCGTAATTTGCAGAGAATCGTTTGGTGTGAAAGTGAACATGAATCACCCAAAATTTACGAACTTTCAACTGTTACCTATGGCACTGTAAGTGCTCCCTACTTAGCACAGAGAACTTTAACCCAATTGTCGATGGATGAAGAGGCTAACTTCCCTATAGCAGCTTCCGTTTTACGGAACAACTTGTATATGGACGATGTCCTTTGTGGTGCTGCAACGTTAGAGGAGGCAATTGTTCTCAGACAACAATTAAAAGGAATTTTGAAAAGTGCTGGAATGGAGTTGCATAAACTTTGCGCCAATCACGAGAAATTGTCACCGGATCCCGAACAGAATTACAATTTTGCAACTTTAACGGAGACGAAAACGTTAGGAGTGTCGTGGAAACCGAACATAGATTGCCTTTTGATTAAAGTGAAGGTCTGTTTGGACAGTTCTTATACTAAAAGAGACGTCTTGTCTACTATTGCCAAGATCTTTGATCCTGTTGGACTGATGGCACCAGTAATTTCCAAAGCAAAGATTTTCCTCCAGCGTTTGTGGAGAAGCAAATTGGAATGGAATGACCTTCTGCCAGCTGAAGAATATCGAGAATGGCAACAATTCCTAGTATCCTTAGAGAATATCAACAATATAGAGATACCAAGGCGTATTCTTGTCGCTTTTCCAGAAGTTATTGAGATCCATGGCTTTGCTGATGCCTCAGAGCGGTGCTATGGTGCAGCAGTTTACTG